>ML820745.1:9880-53159 GCA_009831015.1 Picea engelmannii
TCCCCACACCCTAATATGGGGGGGGGAATTAACAGATAAAATGTATTAATTAATAGAGAAAATGTATTATACATTTTCTCTATTAATCCGCTCTGCCCATCTCTGCCCATGAGGGTGGGGGTGGTGGGAATAATAGAGAAAACTTAATATGGTGGGGTGGGGGGAATAATAGAGAAAACTTATTTCAGGACGTCGAAGACGTGTCATGGGAGTTGTTCAAGGAACATTTTGAGAGAGGCACTTGTCCAAGGAATTCATTGAGCATCAGCTTAATGAGTTCAACGCCTTATGACAAGGTAGTCGTATGAGGCCAGATTCATGGAGCTACTTAGGTATGCTCCACATCTGAACACGGAGAAGTTAAAGGTCAACAAGTTTGTGTTTGGCCTTAACTTCAACATTCGTGCAAAGGTGTGGATCCTAATGCATCAGTCTTTACACAATGCAGTTCAGAAGGCCCTCATAGCTGAGGAAGAGCTAAATAGCGGGGGTCAGGGTAGGACTCCTTCTAGACAGGGTGTACAGGCGACACCGGGAGCGTTGTAGCATCAGACTCCATCCAGATAGGCTTCAGGGCATCGTGATACGTCCAGAGGACCTATGTTCATGACACCACGATGAAAGACTCCTCAGCAGAGAACTACAGTAGTAGCATCATCGACCACAACAACAGTAATTTAGGCATGTTCAGCAAAACAGACCGGGCTCACAGGTTGTTAGAATAACATCTTCTACTTCGGGGACCAGTAGCACTGGACCAAAGACTGGATGTTGGACATGTGGTGAGCCACATTACCAACAAGATTGTTTGATTGAGAAGGACAAAGTGTAGAGATCATCAAGACCCACTACAGTTGGAGATTTGGGCAAGGCCCACAGGATACATGCAGCGGTGAACAACCGTCAGGCTAAGCACTTGTCCACTATGCTAGAGACGGCGGGTACAATCACAGACCAAAACTACAGTATATTGATAGATCTAGGTGCTACAGAGAGATTTATCTCTAGTGCAGTACTGAAGAGAATTAAGGTAAAGGCAATCAAGTAGGACGAGTTCAAGTATGTAGAAATCGCATCGGGTGCCAAACAGAAGGTTGAAGGAAAGGTTACGGACTATAGCATTAACTTGGGAGAATTTGTAATGAAGGTGGATCTTTATGTCACGATCTTAAGATCTTATGACATAGTGATTGGTATGGATTGGTTGGAATCGCATGCTGCGATACTTAATTGTAAGAAGAAACGATTAAGTTTGATGGATGATTTGGGACAAAGTAGAGTTATTGTAGGAAGAAACCAGGGAGTGTCCTTGAGGTTTATTTCTTCCCTACAATTGCAAAAGAGTATGTGCAAAGGATGTAAGTTATATGCAATCTTAGTGCTAAATGAAAAGGGCGAGGCGGAAGGACTATAAAACCTTCTTGTAGTACAATTGTTTGCAGACGTGTTTCCAGAAGAGTTACCAGGTTTATCGCCCGGAAGAGAGTTGGAGTTTACAATAGACTTGAAACCTGGAACTGAATCGATAGCGAGAACGCCTTACTAGATGTCAATGCTTGAATTGCAGGAGTTGAAAATGTTATTGAAGGCGTTGTTGGATTTGGGACTAATACGTCCAAGCGTATCACCGTGGGGTGCGCCAGTGATATTTGTTAGAAAGAAGGATGGATCATGGAGGCTTTGCATTGACTACTGTCAATTGAACAAAGCTAAGATCAAGAACCAGTATCCATTGCCAAGGATTGATGATTTATTTGATCATATGAAAGGAGTGATGGTGTTTTTGAAGATTGACTTGAGATCAGGATACCATCAGTTAGGGATTAAAGAGGAAGATATCCCTAAAACCTCTTTTAAGACGAGATTTGGACACTATGAGTTTACAATTTTACCGTTGGATTGACGAACGCCCTGGGTTTATTCATGAGTTTGATGAATGGGGTGTTTCATGAATACTTGGACAAGTTTGTTCAAGTTTTTATTGATGACATATTGATTTATTCTCAGACGAAGGAAGAGCATGATGAACACTTGAGATTGGTCCTGCAGTTCCTAAGAGAAAACAAATTGTACGTGAAGCTATCAAAATGTTATTTTTACCAATCAAAGATTCATTATTTGGGACATATCATATCTGGTGAAGGTATCGATGTGGATCCAGCGAAAGTAGAAGCTATTATGGAATGGTCAGCACCAACAAACGTACAAGAAGCACATAGTTTTATGGGTCTAGCGAGATATTACCGATGATTCGTCGAAGGCTTTTCGAAGATAGCAAATCTGATCATGGAATTGCAGAAGAAGAATAAGAAGTTTGTATGGACTGAGAAATGCGCGGAATCATTTCAAAATATTAAGGATTTGTTGATAACAACGTCGATACTAAAAGTCCTCGACATGGACAAGGAATTCTTGGTATGCACGGATGCATCCAAGGAGGGTTTGGGCGGAGTTTTGATGCAAGACGGTCAAGTGATCGCTTACATTTCGAGGAAATTGAGAAAGCATGAAGAGAACTACACAACGCATGAATTGGAATTATTAGCAATTGTATATTCCTTGAGAGTTTGGAGACATTATCTGATTGGACAAAAATTTGAATTAAAGACATATCACTATGGATTGCAGCATATTTTTACACAAAGTGACCTGAACGCACGACAATGGTGTTGGTTAGAATTACTTAGCGAATATAACTTTGAAATTACTTACATTAAAGGAACTGTGAACCGAGTGGCAGATGCATTGAGTCGGAGACCACACATATTTTCGGTATTACCTCTTAAGACGAATCTTCGAGAAAAGATTCTAACTTTACAATTCAATGATGACTGGTATAAAGAAATTAAGAATAATATTGGACAAGATACCATGATGGTACCAAAGTATGAAGGTTATTCACTAGACAACGATGGATTGTTTATATTTAACGGAAGAATTTATGTACTGCCTAACAATGAACTAAGAAATTTGATCTTGAGTGAAGCGCATCGAGCAGTATACATGGCTCATCTGGGAGTCACGAAGATGAAGGTAGACCTTAAGCCTTTATTCTTCTAGAAGGGAATGAAAGTAGACATATTTAGTTACGTGGTGAGATGTCTAGAATGTCTGCAAGTGAAGGTTGAACATAGACATCCAGCAAGACTGTTACAGCCACATGTTATTCCAGAATCTAAATGGGAGGTCATTTTGATGGAATTTATCATTGGATTGCCACTGACGGCAAGGAGGCATGATTCGATTTTTATGGTAGTTGACACTCTAACGAAGAGTGCACACTTTATTCAAGTACATACAATGTATCAGGCTCCAAACATAGCTAGAGTATTTGTCAGTGAGATTGTAAGATTACATGGAGTACCAAGAAGGATCATATCCGATCAAGGATCGATGTTTACAGGACGGTTTTGGACCAGTTTCAAAGAGGCTTTGGGAACACAACTAAACTTTAGCACATCTTATCACCCAGAAACAGACGGGAAAACAGAAAGAACAAACCAGATTTTGGAGGATATGCTACGTATGTATGTAATGGAACAACAAAAACGTTGGGAAGAATTATTTCCACTAGTAGAGTTTGCATACAACAACGGCTAACAAAGTATGATTAATATGGCATCGTTTGAGTTTCTTTATGGGCGACCGTGTCAGACGTCGTTGAGTTGGGATCAACTTGAGGACAGGGTTCTGGTAGGACCAGAAGTAATACAAGAAATGGAAGAATAGATGCAATCGATAAGACAAAGGATTAAAGAAGCACATGATCGGCATAAGAGTTATGTTGATGTGCATCGCGATGACCATAGTTATGCAGTTGGTGACAAATTCCTCTTGCAGGTAAAACCACACAAGAATTCAATCAAGTTCAGAAAGGGTGCTAAACTCTCTCCTAGATTTGTGGGACCCTTCGAAGTTGTGGAAAAGAAAGGACCTGTGGCTTATCGACTAGCCTTCATTGATTATTTGAGGTGTATGCACAACACATTTCATGTATATGTTTTGATACATTATATTAGTGGCCCTTCACATGTTATTGACATGATTTCCTTCCAGGTATCCAATGAGGGTGCTCTCATGGCGGACCCAATCCGCATTCTGGACCATCGCATTCGACAACTACGGCGTTGAACAGTGGATTAGGACAAGGTCCGGTGGGATAATTATAGTCCACACTCGGCTACTTGGGAGGACACATATGAGATGCATCAACTTTTTCCTTACTTGTTTGATATATTAGACATATAGATCTATGTCAAATACATTTATTGCTTGCTTTTATATATATTGTAGAAACTTCGGGACTAAGTTTAAAACAAGAGGGGGTGTATGTAACATCATGCTTTACTGAGCACACTATTATTGACTTATTCTTTGAGGACACTTGCTTGCATGTGATCCGAGTATGGTACATTGTGATTTCATTCAGATTATGGGTTATATATGATGATGTTAAGGTGTTATGGCTTATTGATTATATTGATGTATATATATTGACATATGCTTTTGACGAGTTATCTTGATTGTGCAGGACACATGACAGGTTAAGGATGTTGATGGCATCGATGGATTCCCTTGGACTCCGGATTGAGTTAGGGAGTGGATTGTATCTATTGAGTATTTCATTTCACGCACATATGATGTATGATTGATTATAGTATGATTTATGTATATGGAATTATTGACAGTTTTTTTTGTCAGTGGATGCAGGCTTGACGATGCTTACTAATCTGACTCACATAAGGAGTAGAGGGGCCATGCACAGAAACCAAACATTTGAGGGAGAGGTGTGACAGTGTCCCTGTCACAGCCTACTAGCACTCCCACCGTGGTATGAACTCTAGGTTAACGATTACCTAGTTTGAAAGGTCCATGATGTGGTGAGGGCAGACTAAGACAGTTTCTCACGAAGATTTATAAGGAGCGCATAATAAAGTGGAGTCAATATTCCTTAGAAGCCCTTAGTCTCTCACAAGGTCGACCGAGTGGAGTGTTAACTCCAAGGTTCAAACAACTTTCAAAACAAGCCTAAGGCGAGTCGCACCCTTGGAGCACGGAGGTGCCTCTTGAAGGGAACGACGCATAATTAAACTTAAGTCAATAAATCTAGATGGTCTATAAAACATTGAAATATTTAGACCTTGTTGGATTAACTAGTTAATTAAACAATAGATTATTAGTTGAAAAGCCTAATAAGAGTCTAAGCCTAAGTCTAAGTTTGATTTGGGGACTAATTAAAATATTAAATTTGGGATAAATCTAATTCTAGGAAAAGTGGGAAAAATATAAAGATTGAATAAAATGCACATGTGTGCATGAATTTAATAAAAAGGAAATTTTAAATAGAAAAAAATAATAACTTGAGAGGTTGGTTGTACATAGAATAGAAGCTAGAGTCAAACTACACTAGTCTAACTAGAAGAAGACTCCTAATTAAATTCTAACTAAGATTTAGTTAGGAGACACTCCTTAAATGAGAATCTGGGGAACAAAGGGACACCTAGGAGTGAAAATAGGAACACATTGAGGAATGTGAGGGATTTTGACATTTTTAAATAAAATAAAAATAGTAAAAACTGGTGTAACTTGGGGAGAATGTGACAAGTGTGTGAGTGAATAATAAAATTTGCTAAAAAAATAATTATATGTGCATGAGGACATGTGTCAATGAAGAAATTTCTATAAAAACAATTTTTGGAGAAGGGAAAAGGATTGGATTTTACGATCATTGTTATGCTGCCAAATTTCTATTGGACTGTCTTTTACTTGTAAGAGTTGGGATACCAAGCTTGTAAAAAGCGTGGAAGTTTTCCCTTGCGAGGGAAAGTCTTGGAGCTATTTTTTTGGTTTCTTGTGTGTGGCTCCTTTGCGGCTCGGGGGGCTAAGGGGGAAGAAGACTACCCCTAGCATTGGCTAGGAGGTACCGATGAAGTCTCTGTGATTAGCAAGCAAATGAAAGGAAGGAGCACGAGACTTTGAAGGCATCTTAATTAAGCAACAATTCATTGGTTCCGGTATTTTTATATTCTGAATTTTATTCTTAGCATTAGTGTAGATGTATGTTAGATTGATAAGGCCACTGTAGAAACACTGGAAAGCCTGAATGCCAATTATTACAATTGTTGTCAATGAATATTAGTTCAAAGTTTATTATTTTTAAATTGCAATTGTTTCCAATCGGATAATAATTACAGTGTTTATATTTTAAATTTTCAATGTAATGTCGGATGTTTTCCGCTCTCTAAATTGGGTGGCTCCTCATTGTGAAACTCGAATTTATATTGTGAGTGGTATATGTTCTAAATTTGTATTTTATCTATATTTAAGTTTGAATGATCAAAGATTTTAGTTGAGATTGTTTCAGAATTTAACAGTGCTTTGTTCGCTCGTAAACCAAGGAGTTAGTTCCGAAATTTTATCATGAGTTTTCTCTGTTGAATTTTGTTGAATCCTAAATCAACCCAGTCTGGGGATCTATGTTGCTTTATACCCTAAATTCAAATTTTGCATCGTGGAAATCTCTGTTGAACTTTTGCCTTTTCAATTTCGTTTGTAATGTGGACCTCTGTTGAATCTCGTTCAAATCTGAATTTTATATGTGGATCTTCTGTCAAATTCGCTGAATAATCCAACTTTATTAATAACTTGGAGTCTCTATGTGTTGTACATAAAACCAAAACTTTCGGGATCATGGGAAGCCTATTAACACTTTTTGGGGTTAACTTTTAACCTATAGTGTGTTAGCCCCTTCCTTGTCAAATTATACATGTGACCACGCGTTAGAACCTAACGCTGGCTGAAGGGCACTATTCGAAGCTCCGGGACTTCGGTGCTCCAGAGGTTTCATAAACTCGAACACTCCATTTCACCCTGAGTGATTATCGGCTGAATTCAATCGTAAAGTGAGGTCGACCGACAGTTGTAGGTTAACCCTACCCTTCCACCTTCCTTTGTTAACTTTTTAAAACTTAATCGAACGGTTGACGGAGATTCTCCTCACGTGAGAATCTACGGTGGAGATCCACTGTGGAACTCTAGGCTTCGATACTTTTCTCTGCTTCACATATTTAAACTGTTTTACCCAGATCACTGAACCGTGGAAGGGCTAGGGGATTTAACAATTGACCCTTCCCTTGATTAACGGTTGATGTCCACTCCAAAATTCAGGAGTTCGAGAGTCCCTCACCTTTTTGCAACAACGACTCATTTTTTTCGAAGTACCGAATCCTGAATAACTCGAAGATCAACGGTTCCCACACCTTGCTCCGATCTACGGCTAGAAGAAACTTCGGGCTCTAGGGTTCAGAATTTTTTGTGACTACAACTCTCATTACCTCCGAACTAGCGAAGGTTGAACCCACAAATCTGACGGTCCTTGATTAACCGTCGACAATGGTCAAGATTAACTCCGGGCTTCGAGGGTTCAAGAATTTTCACACCAAAACAACTTTCAACGACCACCTCCCGAGTGGCCAAATTTCGAATACTCGAAATCTACAAACACGTGTACCCAGTGTTTAACGGTAATTATTTACTCCAGACTTCGGGACTCCGGGAGCACCTTAACTTTGTCAACTACTTCTCTTTTTGTCGAAGTGTTAAACTACCGAACCTCTGAAAATCGAAGGCTCGTAGAGATAACAGCCCTCGATCAATCGCTAGATCTATGACTTTCCTTCACTCTAGAAATTCGTAGTTTCGAGGTTTCTTAACTCTTTACAGCTACGAACCCAACTCATCGAATAGTTGAACCCTTGAGGATCCAACGGTTAGTATTCACTCATTGATCTACGGTGTAGTTTCACTTCGCAACTTCAGGCTTCGGGGCTCACAAACAACTGATATTTGTCGAAGTGACGAAGCCCGAAGGTCTCTGGGTTTTTAATGAGTGCACAACTTATGTCTGATCAGACGGTCATGGGGATTTTGACTCCTCACTATCATATCTCATCCACTGTTTCCTTCAAAGGGTTTTCACACTCTTGTTTTCCTCACTTGAATCCTACACACGCTTTTTCTCCTGAGCTCTGGACTCTAAATGTTTGCCTGCACATTTCTATGCCTCCCCTATGTAAGATCGGGTTGTCCCTCCTTAGCTTCGTCCTTCTGAATTTTTAAAGCCTCTGCCCTCCTTGAGTGGTCTATGTGCACACCGGGTGTTGTTTCTTCTGAACTTGGGCCTTCAAAGATCTCGTCTACGCACTTCTAGAGTTGGCTCTAGAAGTGTTGCATTGTGACACCTAGAAGAGAAACTTCAGGCTTCTTACATAACTTTTAACTCATTCTCAGAATAGACTTTCACCTGTTTGCAAAACTTCTTCATCATAGTATCAGTTAGTTAAGGAAGTACAGAGTATGCTTACAGTATTCTCTTGCATTTTGAAAGCTTTTCTCTTCTCTTCTTTAATTGGTTTATAATTCATATATCTTGGAGGATTGTCACTCCTTTCCTAGTAAACTTGAGTAAAGTTGAAGCTATCATGATTGATAGATTGCCTAAATAAGGGTCTTTGGTTTTTACTGTTAAGTTTCGATCATGATACTATGTAAATTCTTCATATCCTTTAAATGAGTAAGATGATGAATTATTGTAATAGTATGCATTGGTGTTATGAAGAGGTGACCATGTTACCAGATTTTTTGTGTTTGAATAATTCGTAGTTAAGAATGCTAAAAATTATAATTGATTTTTGGAATGGATGAATTAGATACTTCCTTGTTCCTTAGAACAGTCGTCAGTCTTGAGACTTTAAATGGTCAAAATCAATCGGATGAATCCTAGACTTGAGCGTTCATTATGTGTCTTGGAGGTCCTAACCTTGCAGGATAGGTTGGGTGGGTAGACATTGTATGTGATGTTACGTGATATGCCAGATCCCTAATACATTGAAGTTGTATCTAAATCTATTTGTGCAATGAGATGAATGAAATAGATTGTGTAATTCTGAAGTATGTTAATATTGTGGTTCACTTGTTCTATTAATGTTCAATATATATATCTTATTGTTTCTCAATTACTTTTATGACGTAACAGAGGGGTTGTTACAAATGTAATGTTTAACTTAAGAAAATAAATATATATTTTTTGATAAATTAAAAATATTTTTTTTCCTTATCTTTGATTGGTTAATATATTTTAAGTCTTATTGTTTCCTTCACATATTTCAATATTTAAAATTAATTACATAATCAATAAACTTCGGTATAAGTACCTACTACCATTCATTTTAAAAATTAAGAAAAAATATAAAAATTCCATGTGTTCCCTCATTATTACTATCCATTTCTTTCATTATTATTACATTTATAGATTGGCTTTTTGAGATTTTGAAAATTTCTCAAATTGGTTTAAAACAAGATTTGCAGATTAGTTTTTCCAGATTTCTGGTCTGCATGCCGATCTCACACATTCTCACAGTTGATGCGACAGGATTCACATGGGCTCGATTGCTTCATATATTTTTTTCTAGAGATATGTTATGTTTTTCCCTACTTACTTCCAAAGGAAGAGATCAGTCCATTTTATTTAAGTGTTTGTGATTCATGTTTTAAAATGTGTCGTGTAGCGGCTAAACCTACCGCCTAAGTCGGGTTGGCCCACTATCCATTGAATTTGTAATACATATTGAATGTTAGTTTCATCATTTAATTAGTATTTTAATAATACAACCTTATCCTACAATGAACCAGTGGGCACGATGGAGGTATTGTCATTGTGTAAATAGAATTACTTTTTTTAAATGTTATTTTATTTTAAAATTTAATATATTATTTTCTGATTTTTAATAAATATTGAAGTTTTCCCCTGGATGGGATGACATATGGTGCACACACGTCACATGGCGCGCTAGCAATGAGGGTAGTTAAATCCCCTCGTCGCCACCCTCCTCCTTCGTCTAGTTGAGATGCCTATCATTCATATCAAGCAGAGCTCAATGCGTCGGGATAGATCGACAGTCTTAATGTCGACTCAAGTTTGGCCCCTTGGTACAGGTATAAAATAGCAAAACTACATTAACCTGGCATTCATGGATACGTAATCCATCACTTCCTCCATCATCATGTTGATTTCTCCTCGTTATGGATTTTATCTCTGGCAATTGTCTTTAGTTTTTCATCCTCCCATAGTTGTTATGCTCCGAGCTTGCAGAGCCTTTGTAACTCTCCTTCTGGAAATTATTCGCACCTCTGGCCTCGCCTATGTCATTCCCCCCCCCCTGCGCTTTTCCTTTCCATGTCTCGCGAGAGAGGCAAGTCCCGACGCGGGCAGACCTACTATAGTCAAGTAGCCAGGCATAAGTGCACATGACCGAACTCTCTCTCTCCCCTTCCAGGAAGTAGCTCGGGCCGCTCTCCCCGCTCTGGTCAGAACTGGTGTGAGGATGTTGAAACTAAGCTTCGTCCATCTAACTCAAATCATTTCAATGGAGGATGCACAGTGGAGGAGGAGATTCCTCCTAATTGGGAGGAAATTCCTCCTAATTTGCAAAAGACCACCATGGAGCAACGACCATCCACAGGTACCAGCACCCCTTTGAATTCCCCTGAGCCAGCCATGACAGGATGTATAGTTGAAGAGGAAATCCCTCCTCTGATGAAGGATTATTGTAAGAATTTTGTTGATGCCAACAATGAGGACCCCAGAATAAAGTGGGGTGATTACTGGAGCGAGGAAGAAACCCATACAGAGACATACACAGAAGAGAAAGTTCACCCGACTCTAGGAAACCACAACCCACCTAGCTCCTGCAGGCTCACGGAAGACCACCTGGTCTTGATTTTCAAGATGCGAAGGGACTTGGTTGAGCAGTTGCACAATCAACATATCCTCAGCAAGTGTCTGGACGTCATGTTCGACTCCTTGTCAAGCAAGCCTGCGAAAAGTCGTTGCCCGACTTATTGTCAGCCATACACCTTCAAAATCCACCAGGATGGACGCCCGAGTTCGTCTCATGTCTAGTCTCCTTACTATCAATTTCTCTGGTTTTAGCTATAAGTTTTTTGTAGCAATCAAACTCTAGTTCATTCGTTGGTTAGGGAAAATAGTTGACCACATGTTCTGGTTTCCATGCATGTGGCAGAACAGGTGGCAAGTCCCCTTGTTTTTTCAGACAAGTGTCACTTTTTAGTCTTTGAACAATATTGTCCACCTGTTATGGTTTCCATTTATGTGGTAGAACAGGTGGCGAGTTTTGGTGTATCCTCATACATGTGTAGATTTTGTTAGCTCAAGGTAATACAAACTTTTTTATTTACAAAAAAAAAAATATTAAAGTTTTAATTGTGAATTTGTCATTTTGTTTTTAACATGTACTTAAATACACGTAAATTTATCTCTTCGTTTTTGGGGTAATTTCTTATTTTATAAAAATAAAAATAATATCCAAAAATCCCTCACAGTGAATTGTCAAGTTTACACTATCCTAATTTTCAATATCCGATAAAATCAATGGCTCATGTATAATTTATGGAGACATCAAGGCCAACGGCCGAAGCAAGAATAAGACTCAACTTGATGAACCAATAATATTACAGAGAAAGGATTTAAACGGATTTAAATATGTGAAAAAATAAAAAATCTACATACATAACGTAAAACTTTGAAAAAGTTAAAGAAATTTATGATCAACTTCAAATGAAATATGTGGTCAACTGCTAACTCAACACTATATACCATACTACTACAGGTATAATAATAAATTTTATTTTCATTTTTCAAAATAAAAATCAAATAATTATTGTTAATATAAAATTTAAAGTTAATTATAAAGTTTATATTTTATATTTTTTTTAATAATTACTTGATTTCTTAAATAAATTATTATAAATGTGATAAAATAAAACTATTTTATTTTAAAATACAAATTTTAATTACTTATTAAAATATTATCTAATATTTATATTTAATATTTTGAAAATAGTAAAGTTTAACAAATTTATATATAAATTAAAAATATATATATTATTTTTTTTATTTTTTAAATGAAAATTTTAATAATAAAATTATAGTTAAGGATGAAGATAGCATAATATATTATTCATATTTTAATAATAGTTTGATTTTTTATTTTTTTAATAAAAAATATATAATAAAATCATAGTTAAGTATAAGGACAATATATTATATTATTCACATTTTAATAATAGTTTTTCATTTTGATGTTTTCTTCAATGAAATGTAATTTTTTTTATTTTTTTAAATAATGGTTTTGATTTTTCTTCCATGAAAATAAATTAATAAAAATATTATTATAGATGAATACAAAATGATATACATATAATTATAATTGTGTGTAATTTTGTTTTTATTAGTGATTTTGAATTTCTTTTTAAATGAAAATAAATTAGTAAAAACGTAGATAAATATGAAAGACAAAATGATATAGACAATGTATATATATCTTTCCTTTTTAATAATGATTTTAATTTTTTCTTTAATAAATACACATAATATTGCAATAATGCATTTACTGTATAGCAAATTGACAATTGTTGGGATACTCTAGCGAGTTCAATGATCCCATCTAGTTACACTCTCAAGAAAGGAAGAAGATGTTGAGGCATTTCTTTGTGCTATCTCGATCATCCAACCTGATTGGATAACAGAAGCAAGGGATGAATGGAAGAATGACGAAAAAGTGTGGACTCTCATTCAAAGGTTGCAGCAGGATTCCAGTGCATCAGAAACATTTACATGGAAAAATGATTCAAACTTCCTCATATCAAGCCATCAAACTTCCTCATATCGATCTTAGGAAAGTGGTTGGTCTTCAACCCAAAATTTGAGTTTCTTCAGTCTTGATTCATCTTCCTTTTGTTCTCATCATGAATTTCATGGGATACATTGTCACTTTTAGGTGGCCTCTCTATTATCATTTTTTTCAATCCTTCCATGATCTCCCCTTTTAAACCATCCATCTTAGTATTCATTATCACTTCCAGCTTAGCTTCAGTTGAATCCATCATCCCTTGTAGTTCATCTTTTGTTACTGCCTTCTTTTGTAAATCATTTATGTCCCTACACATTTCTTCACCTTCATCAAGAGTCTAAGTAGGGTTGTCTGAAGGCTTATTTGGTGTAGAATTTCCCTTTTTTGGTGACATGTTGGCCAAGTATCGCTGCAAGGTAGGAATTCTTAATTATCTTAGGTAGAGGTCCTCACAGACAAGGGAGTGTCAAGTGCTATATCTCTTTGATATACGTGTGGGTTCCAACAATAGTACTCGGACCAATATCTCAGGGCACTAACTAAGGAGACTTGACCATGCCCTTAGTCATACTATTTGACTACCCAAGTATTAGAGAGTGATCTCCCCTAGTGTTGTTCTCGGTGTACTATAGCAACAAGATGGCCAAAAGGTTTAGTCGGTAAGTCTCGGGATTCTAGGGGGTCTCCCAATATACGCCAAGTACGTGGGAGCTCAAATCCGTAGTAGTGTTTTCTAATGCACAATCATTCAAAAGGGGTCTTCCAATATACTCTAGGTACGTGGAAGAACCACATTGTCGTCGGGTTGTAGCACTGACTAGTAACGACAACTCCTACGTTTAGAGATGTCAGAACATGTATGTACCTAAACAAATCCCTAAGTTTCTCTCAAATATATGTGATACGCCTTTTATCCCACGTTATTCTACTTTTTGAATCACCCCAATTATATCTTCTAGCCAAAAGATATGCAAATTTCCAAAAACAAACACACCTTTTAAACCCTGATTTGTAGGTTGTTATGCTAGCTGACCTTTCTTCTATTGTATATTTACAATTTCGACCCTTCTGGGTCTGAAATTTCGTTCTATAGTTCTTTGATATGTCCTCTCTGCAATGCCACAGGTTTGATCAAAATTGGATGTGCCAAGTGGAAGTTATAGTGACTTACCCACGCCTTGTTGATTTTTGGCCTTTCTAGGAGAGCATACTTGTAAACCATGTCAAGTGCACAATATGTGATATCTTATTCTGAAACTTGCACCAGAAATACTACAGACTCTCCATTGTCCAATGCAACTGGTCTCACTTAATTTGGATACTCACTGAAGAAGATATCACTATTTTACCTAGAACACCTCTTTGAGACTAGTTAATAGGACTAGTCAGCTACCCTATCTTACACAGGGTGTATCTCCAAAATTAGGATGACCCAGAAGATCGAATTGTCACCACAGATACCTTGATAATTCCTATGAATATCCTCCAAGTTTCATGGTCTAAAGCATCACAAAAAAAAAAATTATAGCGAAAAATTTGCGATGACTGAATTCAAGATGATTCAGGAACCTAATCTTCCACCGGATATATCTCTGAAATTATAAATCCCCAAAAGCTAATATTTTAACCACAAGTACTTTGATCTGTCTACTAAATATCCACCAAGGTGTTCCTTCTGAAACATCCCAGAAAAAAAAGTTATAGAGAAAATTCCAATGTGTCTTAGATGCAACAGCGAAACCCCAAGACCTTGAGCTCTAATACCAAAGGTTAGGAACCAAGTATCCAAATAGCATAAAAACATCAGAATAAGTAGTCCACTTCTTGACAAATAGAGAATTTCAAATAATAAGCCTCTTCGATGGGGCAACCTCCTTATACACCACCTAAAATCACAAATACAAGATGATTCCAAATAAAAAAACATCCTTGGTATATATAGGAGGCTAGAAGGTACAATTACAACTAATGGACCCAAAACTACATAGATAAAATAACAATACTAATATAATATGCCCCAATTAAAAGGTGGTATATATAGGAGACTAGGAGGTACAATTACAACTAATGGACTCAAACCCACATAAATAAAATAACAATACTAATATAATATGCCCCAATTAAGAAGTGATGTACCACTATTTAAACCTTAACATACAACCCTTGTATATATTACATCATACTTTTTTTTAATGATATTTTAAATCAAAATAAACAAAATAGAAAGAGTTATAATCAATATGAACAACACTAACTTCGATAATAAAAAAATGCATTATTGTTGGTCAATAGACTAGAGAATCCATTAAAGATATAAACCCATAAGAAACGGATAAAGTATAAACTATCTTATTTAGGTTTAATTATATATATATATATATATATATATATATATATATATATATATATATATATATATATATATAACAATTAATAATTAATATATATGACAATTAACTTATAAATATGTTTTAAACTCAATCTAATTTAACTTTTCCTTTTTTATTATAAATTATTTATTAAATCTTAATAATATTATATAATAAACAACTTCCATATGTAATTCATTAAAAAAAAATCAATATTAAAAAAAACTAATATAAAAAAGAAAAGGTACATATGAATTTTTTTATTTTTTTATTATGAAACTAAAAGCGAAAAATCTTTTTTTTAAAGTGATATATATATATATATGATTTTAGAGAAAAAAGAAAAAACAATGCTCAGACACAATTACGCATACATCAATAATAACATAGTGCTTGATCATGAGGTTCTTGTTATAAGAGCCTTGAAGGCTCCTAGACTACTTTACAAAAGACAAAAAAAACTCTTTCAATAACCAACTACCATCCAAAACTTTGAGCCAAAGCATCAACCTTATACATAGATTTAAACCAGACCTAGGAAAGAGAAAAACATATTACATGTGGAAAAATCACCCTCCCTTTTTGAGATTTATTCTCCTTTAGAGAGCTCCTCCAGAACCAAATGAACCAAATGATTTACAGGCAAAGTTAAAGCTTCTTTAGAAATTGCTTCGATAATGTTGTTTAGTTCTCTAAAAATGTGCATATAGTTGATCTTGCTAAATGAAGTAGAGATGGATTTTAAACATTGACCAAATTGTTGAAGATCCAAGTTAACAAGATGTATTGACTCCTTCATCCAATATATAGTTAATTTAGAATCGTCGAGCTCTATCACATTCATCTCCATAGCACACTTGAGAAGAGTGTGAAAAGCAAAAAAATCTCCTTTATTATTAGTACCCTATCCCAAATTTTATGTTCATGCAATATAACGAGCATTTAAAAAATGTAGTTTGAATGCCATCCCATAGACTATGCTCGGGCCTTGGCAGGCACCACCGATAAAACCCCAAGCCAATTTTTTGTTGATGGAAACAGTTCCAACCTCTCAAGGAACCTGTTGAGGTGAGGTAACCTTGTACTAAGGCAACATAGCAAGATCTTGTTGTGATACCTTAAAAAAGGGACAAGCCTTATCTTCAAATATACTTGCATTATGGGCCAACCAAACCCCCCATGAGACCAGGATTGGAAGGATTTTGAACTCCTTCAACTAATGATCAATAAAGAACGGTCCATGAAAGCTATCTCATAGTGAATTTTTATCCCACAAATGAACTAGCCCCAAATGGCACTCAATCTCCCGCCAAACTTGATGTGTAAACAAACATTTTGGGAAAAGATGAGAATTAGAGTCAATGGATTACTTGCAAAGGTAACATAGGCCTAACCCTTGCTTTCCTTTACACTGCAATATGTCCCAGTTCAACACGCGTTCCTTTAGAACAAGCCAAAAGAAGAGAATGCCCTTTGGCAACCCCTTAATCTGCCAAAGCTTCTTGAACCACCAAACATAAGTGTTGTCTCCTTCAGAAATCATGTCCTTGTAACCATATTTTTCCAAATATTCCACCATGAATTATTGAAATTCCAAACTAGCTTATCCTCGACATCCATAAACTAGATATGGGCCCTCCTTAGCTCTAATGTGAAAAGGGACCAAACCTGGTGCCAATTTTCTTCCAAACCTAAAGCCTCCACTAAATCCCAACTCTAGTGCCAGATAGACGTGATTCTAACATCATTTATTCAATTGAGTGTGCAAATACCCAGCTCCTAGAGGAATGCCACTAAAGCCTCCATTAGACAAATATGGTCCCCATAACCAACAATGGCATCCTTCACGATCTGCACTTCAGTGCCCAAGCCAACCTTCCAGGCCAAAAAAGACCAATAATAGGGAATGCTAGAGTAATAGCCTGCCATTGATTAGATACATTATAGGTAGGCTTCTTCCTTTTGCATATCCTATCCAAAATATACCTAGGAGCTATGTACTTATCAACTAAGATGTGCCTCCAAAGGTTGTCATGAGTCCAAAAAATCCACGGTGATTTAGCTGCCAGAGCATAGCCAAAAACCAAAATATATCTTAAGCCCCAACCTCCCAAATTTTTTGGCTTGGGTAGGTTTTTCTAGTTTACCAAATGCGATCCCAAATACTCATAACCGCCCTTCCATAAATAATTAAAACAAAGCTTCCAAATGTGAATCGGTATCCCTTTCGGGATGAGAGCCAATAGATGTTAGTAAATAGGAATAGCTTCAATCATTGACTTTATAAGAACTAGTCTGCCTCCTCGAGAGATCCATCGATTACACCAAAAACTTATTCTCCACTCAATCAAAGTAAGTAGCCATTTCCAATATGTAATAACATAATTATTTGGTTCAAGCTCATAACCAAGGTACTTAATACCATCCCCCAACTCATGGAGAGGGAAATTAAACAAAGCTATGAAGATGAGCCTGGTATCTGCCTCTAACGCTGGAAGATAGATAACGGATTTGTTAACATTGATAAGCATTATTGTAGCATCACAAAAGAGCTCCAGGATATCCTTTAGTATTCTACCTTCAGTTGTTGCACAAAAGAAAAAAAAAATAGTACATCGTCCACAAAAATCAAGTGAGTAACTTGGTGCCCCAATCTGATTCCTTGAAAAGAGTTCACTCTTTTTGCCTCAGTCGGTGCTTGGCTAAGACCGTCCACAACTAGCAAAAAAAGGTAAGGTGGTAGCAGACACCCATGTCGAAGGCCTCTAGTCGATTTAAAGAAGGGAGACCCCACACCATTTACTACTACAACAAATGAGACCATTGTAACACAACACATAATCCATTTGGCCATAGGAAGATTGAACCCAATATTTAGAAGCAAGAGATGAAGATAGAGCCATGATACTCTATCAAAGGCTTTAGAAAGATCAATTTTGACATCAAGTGTTTTTGGATTTTTGTAGAATGCAAACCATTTTGAGCTGATCCAATTACTTCTTGAATAAGTCGTGCTTTAAGAAACATGAATTGTTCAAGAGATATCACATTAGAAAGAACTAGCTTAAGAGGGACAACGATGATCTTAGCAATGATTTTATAAAGATAGTTGCAAAGAGCTATAGGAAGAAAATCATCAAAACAATTGGGGCAAACCATCTTAGGAATGACTGCAAGAAAGTATAATTAATACTACACAACAACTTACCTGAAGTATGAACTTCTTCGACCACCAAGTAGATCGTCTACAACAATATCAAAGAAATCCTCAAAAAATCCAACTATCCAGCCATCTAGCCCTAGACTTTTATCTTTCCTAAAACCATAGTTAACCACCCAAAGCTCCTCTATGTTTTTTTCATGATACAAATCCCGATTGACCTCATTGCAATGAGTCTTGGGAAGAGAGATATTTTCTTGAGAATTTCCGCCATGTTGACCTACTCCGACACCTTAAACAAACCTTTGAAATGTTCCACGCTTAGTGAGGCTAGATCAAAGAATCCACGTATCTTATTGCCCTGTGAATCGTTAATCTCCCAAATGGTGTTGAAGTTTTTCCTATAGTTGGCAAAATGTTGGAATTTTTTTGTATTTTGGTCACCCGCCGAAATCCATAAGGCCTAACTCTTGAGTCTCCAAGCATTTTACTGTTCCAACAATAGTTGATACCTATGAGCTTCGAAGGGTTAACATGCCTCCGTGACTTTAGGAAACCCTTGTTCTCCTTGCATATGGCCATATAACTTTTCTAGCTCTAATTTCATGTTCTGAAGCTCAAGGTATTTTTCCTTCCTCCATTCACTAACCGATCTAGAAAACTTTTCTTTTAGCCTTTAAAGGGCAGATACAAATTGAGAGATAGCAAAAACATTTGAATCATCTTAATAAGTCATCAAATTATCCCTAATAAGAATATGAAATTCCTCTAGTTCTTCCCACGAAGGATTATACTTGAAGGGCGAACCAGGCTTTCTCTCTTACCATCCCAATTCTAAGAAAATGGGAAACTGATCAGAGCAATGAACAATACCAACCCATGAACGATAAGAACTAATGTTATGAAGTGTAGTATGATGAGCAAGAAAGCGATCAAGTCTTTTGGAAACCCCATCAACCCCACTCCAATTATTGACTCATGTAGGCCTTAGTTGAATGGGTTCCATATCAACCAAACTTGTCAATTCAAACTTATCAATGAAGAAGTTGGCCAATTTATCCTCGCAGGTTGAAGGCCCCCCAAATTTCTTCCCTACAGATTGTAAAATTAAGGTCACCTCTGATGATAAGATTTCTATATCTAAGGCACTTAAGGGTAAACACTCGAGCCAAAAATCCCCCTTACCCAGTAAGGACCATAGAGGTTGAGGAGGGTAATGGTACAGTCCAACTCCTTGCAAAAAAATATCTGTATAGAGACCTAAATCAATAGAGAAATAGTTTACAAGGCCATAATTAGATGAAAAACTAGTGATAAGTTCCCCAGAATTCTCTTCAGAGTCTACACCAAAGAAACCCAAGCCCGATAAAAAAAATTCAATTTAGCAATAATAGGATCATTGTGGCCCATTGATTCTACACATAATAACAAGTTATGATGATGGCCCATTATGATGATGGTTATTAATAAGGGGATTTTTACATTGGGACGTTTTCGTATGGCCCTCGAGATCCGAAATTTGCATGAGCGTCATTTGGAAGTAAAATTTACGATGATATGGGTGTTGATCCAAAGGTCTCAGGATTTATCTTGACTTGTGTTGTGGGGGATAATTCCAATTCATCGAGGGAAGGTAGCATTCATTCTACCTTTCCCCTTTCCTCTACTCTCACACCTCTGGTTCAAGCTCTAGAAACCCTAATCTTGACTAGAGTTGCGGGTAAAGAATAGGCCGTCTCTGGAGCTAAGCTTCTTTCTGGTGTCAAGGAAGGGGGAAAAAAGTAGGAGGTGTGTGTATGTGTGTGCTAGGATTGATAAGGTAGAAATGGTAGTGGGAAAGGATATAGTGGTATAAAAAATCTCCATTCTGGTTGGGAAGACTTTGGTGGGGCAATTTAGTGGAAAAATGTTCAAAGACGGTTCTTTATCCAGGTGGATGGAAATCAATTAGTTCCTTGACCTGGGTTATTTTCCTATATTTTGTGTTTTGGTGTGAGGATATATGTGTTTCATTTTCAAGACAGAGGAGGACAACAAAAATTTTTTGGGCAAGAGTTGGAGTTGGGGTCGTTCGGGGTAAATCCTCCAACATTGGACTGTTGATTTTGGCCTTGCAAGAGCTCTAGTGGCTATCATCAAAGTATGGGAAACCTTGCCTAGGATCCCACTATCATTCTTGAATAAGGAGGCCCTAGTAGCCATTGGGAACAAATTGCAAAAATTCTCAGGGTTAGAACCCTATTGGGACACAAAAGTTGATAGGAGGTGGGCTTGGGCGCAAATATAGGTGGACCTTAGGGATGGTTTGGTGGAAAATTTGGATTTGGTTTTTGGTGAAAACATCTGGAATCAAAAAGTGGATTATTGGCATCTACCATTTCGGTGTTTTGCATGTCAAGAGGTGGGCCACTTGCAAGCTCAGTGTAGGAAATCCACTCCACTCTAGAGACTGGTGCCGAAGGTATAGATTAAAAAAGACAAGCGTTTCCAGAAAGGAAAAATTCAGGATAATTGCCTAGAAGTGTTCGGAGGTGTATGTTCCTATGGAGGTGAGCAAGGAATCGATAATAGATGACCTGACCTAGCCAGAGTGTCCCTCTGGTAAGTTTCATGAGGCTTTCCCTCCTTCTTTGGTTTCCCCATCGTCTGATGTTTTGAAAACCTGTATGATTTATTCTTCTCCTGAGATGAGAATCCTGGGTTGAAATCCCATCCCCTCTAGCCTAATTATCGCCTCCCCTATCCCCTCTTTGTCAGATAGGCATGATGTAGGTGGCTTGTCAGAAGCTAGTCTTGAAGAATCAAAGTCAAAGTCTGACTTTCTCTCGGGAAGTAAGGTGGTATCCCTATCCCCAAGAAAAGGGTATGCCTTGAAGCCTCGATCCAAGCAAAAGGAGGACCCTTATTCTCTGGGGGGATTATCCCTCGACCCCTTACATCCCAATCCAGTCAAGAGAAAGTCCCACTTACACAAATCCCAACAAATAGTTGTTATGGATATTCGAAAAGGTAAACAATCAACTATCTCAAGGGACCTTGGAGTAGGGAAATCCCTCAAGAAATCCTCGTCGTGATAGTTCTCTCCTTCAACGCAAGAGGGGTTGGGGGCGCCCAAAAAAAATTATCCCTCAAAAGGATCATTAAGAGCCACAACCCAAATTTCATATTAATTCAAGAAACCATGTGTGTAGGTATCAAAGCAAGAGCAATGTTGGAGCCTTGGATAAAAGGGTGGTCCTTTTGTGTTGTAGATGCAAAGGGTTAGTCTGGAGGTTTACTCATGGGGTGGAGTCTAGCGTTTAGAGCTCTCTCTTCATCATCTTTCCATTTATCTATATTAGTGAAGCTGGAGATAAAGATATAGGTTTGACTTTAATTGTGTTTAATGTTTATGGGCCATACAATGACAGAATTATCCCATTTTGGGAAAACTTCACAGATTTTGGAGCGTTGAGCGAGACTCACATTCTCTTGGGGGGTGACCTGAATCTTACTTTATCCCTAAGGGAAGTTTGTGGGGTCAATACTTGATTAGATCATTAGAGTGGGTTCTTCTCATTATTTTTTGAGAAACATCAACGTATTGATATCGAGCCGATCAAACTGGTCTCGACATGGAGAAACTTTTGCACTAACGAAGAAGCGATATCCAAAATTTTGGATAGATATATGGTATCGAAGGTGATTTTGAATAGTGGTTTTATTATGAAGTTGTGTGTTTATGAAGGGGGGATTTCCGAACATACGCTTATAATTTTCAAGCTCGCATATGGTGGTGAGACGCCTCATACTTCACTTAAATTCAATCATGTGTGGTTGGAGGAGGAGGACTTCCATGCCATTGTAGTTGACTCATGGGAACACCTCTCTCCTTCTTCTCCCTTATCTACGATGAGTCAATTTGTGGATAATATATCCAGAGTCAAAGTTGTCATCAAGCGGTGGTAAAAAACATACGTTGAAAGGTCACAAGTGAAGCTTAAGGAGGCAAACAAAAAAAATTCACAGTTTTATAATGAAATCGCCTTTGGTTCCCTCTGTGATTCACGGCTCGAGCGGTTGAGAGCACATCAACCTATCTTCCATTCTATTGTAGAGAAGGAAGAAAAAAATTGGAGGTTGAAAAGCAGAGCCTTATGGATTAAGGCGAGAGACAATAATTCCAAATTTTTCCACCAGTATGTGAATTTTTGAAAAAATGTCAACACCATATGGGAAATTAAAGCTTCTGATCGATCAATGGTGAGAACTTTTAAAGAGAAGGCCGAAGAAGGGGTTCGATACTTCCAGTCTCTCTTTCAAGAGCCTATAGGTTACCTGATATGAGAGATTCTCAAAGTGATTTCTAAATTCCCACCAACTATCACTGAAGATATGAACCCCTCTCTGGTGGAGGTGGTCTTAGAGCCTCAAGTGTTGGCAGCTCTTTCATCAATGCAAAACCCAATCCGAGTGAGATAATATCTAAAGAATAGTTTGTTTTTTTGCAACATAGGAAAATCCACGATGCGGTATCAGTTGCACAGGAGGTACTCCACTCAATTAAAACATTTACTCAGGTGGCGGCCATACTCAAGCTAGACTTATCTAAATATTATGATCACGTAAGTTGGAATTTTCTCCATCTGGAAATGATTCAAATGGGCCTGGAGTTGTTGGTGGTGAACTGGATCATGGGTTGTATACAGTCGATGTCTTATGCGGCTTTTATAAATAATGCCCCATCTAGGTTTTTTTAGAGATTCTCGTGGGCTCAGGCAAGGATGCCCATTATCTCCATTTCTATTTCTTATTGTAGATGATGCATTGAGTAAATTGATTTGGTATATGAGGCGGTCAGGTGCAATCGGGGGACTAAAGGTGTCAAATCAAGAAACCATCACCCATCTTATATCTGCAGACAACATGTTATGCTTCTCTCAAGGCTATTTAATAGATCTTTCCACTCTAAAAGGTGTTCTGGACTTATATTTCAAGGCCATGGGCATGATGATTAATGGTGATAAGTCTTGTCTAATCTCGCACTGTTTGTCTGACTAAGTGTCATAGCAATTAATAAATCTTCTTTTGTTTCCCACGAGGGACTTGGAGAATGGTCTCAAGTACCTCGACTTTCACCTCAAGCCCGATAAATATAGGTTTATAGATTGGTTGTGGTTGGTTAAAAAGGTGGGGGTGTGGGTATAGATATGGGTCAAAAAAATCTTGTCTAAGGAGGAAGACTAGTGTTGTCAAAGTCTATGATTGAGAGCATTCCCATGTATTGGACATTGATCACGGCAATTACAAAAGGTATATTAGTCAAAATACATAAATTTAGCCTTCAATTATTATGGTCGGGGTCTTGTAACACAAGGGGAATTTTGCTAGTCAAATGGAACCAAGTAGCCTCTCCAAAGGACTTTGGGGGATGGGGGATAAAGAACATTGTCTCCTTTGTGTAGGCTCTGGAGGCTAGAAGTTTGTGGAGGCTACTCCAGAGCATCTCCTTATGGGGAAGTTGTGAAATCGACGTATTTTCCTGGTATGATAGTTGAATATTGGTCAAGGCGGATGAGGAAATCTTTGAAAGGGTATATAGTATGGAAGGTGTTGATTTCCACTTTTCCACTTGTAGGGAAGTGGACAGTGTGGTGGATTAGAAACGAAAGAAAGGTCATAATTAGATAATAATCATGGGTGGGAGTAGGAAACGACTTTCATTTATCTGATTCCCTTCTTTAGGCCATCCATTTGGCTAATGTTTTTACATTGGAATATGATAAAGCACAGTTCCCTCAGGACTTTGGAAGACAGGGATGGAAGTTAATAGAGGCTATTGGGTTGGAAAGTGTTGAAGTTGAAAAATGTAACTAGTATATCGGTTTGCTTGTATCCAACTTCATAATATTACAAGAGGAGGAAGTGGACACCCTTTGTTGGTCTAAAATCCTCAAACCAGTGAATTTATAGCCAAGTTTAGATATAAATCAAGCATATAGTCCCGGTTCTTAGATGAAAAGCAGTGGTGGTGGATCTCTCTTTGGAAAATTAATGCCCCACTAAAGAGCAAGATCATTCTTTGGCTAGCCCTGAATAATAATCTTATAACATGGGAAATAGGAATTAAAAGAAGTTGGGTTGGTCCAAGTTGGTGTGTTTTGTGCAAAAATCACGAAGAATCCTCAAATCATATTTTTATTGGGTGTTCTTATCCAGTGCAGGTGTTGAGGATCATCCAAGAAGAACTAAAATCGAAGTCATCTTGGGCAAAACCGAGTCTAGATGAATGTCTAAAAGGCTGGCTAGTAGAAAAAATGGTAAAAACGTTTGAGGGGTTTCCATGCTTTTGGGTTTCATGTTTATGGTGGGATTGAAACTCCTGTGTATTCAGAGATACGTTTCTTCCTCCCAAGATCTCAACTGGGATTATATTGATTCGGGCCAAGGAATTTGTGACATAAATCAAATCCAAAAACCCAAGGATGTCATCTATGCTCGAGCTGGACTTCAATACCCCTTGTGGTTTTTTTGGCGGGGCTTGTCAAGGTCATCCTCCTATTTGTGGGGTAGGTGTTGTTCTCTATATGAACCACAATCATTATATTCATATTAAGTATGCCCCTAGAAGGGGCACAAAAAACAGAGCCGAGTTCATTGCGCTTTGGATATTGTTGAAGGTGTCCATGAAAAAAGGTTTGAAAAAGCTTTAGGTTTTGGGAGATTCCAAGTTGTTCATTAACTAGGCTAGGGAAAAATCTACTATGATAGATGTAAGGATAAGGCCATTATCCAAAGAAATCGAGACGACTATTCAATCTTTTGATTGGCTCTCTTTCAATCACATCTTCAAGGAACTCAACATCAAGGTAGATGAGTTGTCAAAGAAGGCATTGTCTCTCCATGTAGGAGCCCTTGATTTTTGAGAGAGATTGACGACCCCCAGTCATTAGAGGAATTCAGACCAATCTCTATATGTAATTGTATATATAAAGTGGTGTTAAAAGTAATTTCCAGAAGAATAAAATCTATCCTCTCAGATACAGTTTCCCGAGAACAATTTGGCTTCTTGGAAGGAAGATAGATACATGAAGCCATTGGGGTGGTACAAGAAGCCTTACACAGTATAAAAACTAGGAAAGTCAAAAGAGTAGTGATAAATATTGACTTATCAAAGGCCTATTACATAGAAAGTTGGCTATATATTAGGCTTGTCCTAACTCACTTAGGATTTGAAGTTCCCTTCATAAATTGGGTGATGAGTTGTATAACGATTCTGTCCTTTGTTATCCTTATTAATGAGGATGCCCCCCCTTTATTTCATGCAGAGTGAGGCCTTAGACAGAGTTGTCCCCTGTCCCCCCTCCTTTCCCTCTTGGTAGTGGAAGGACTAAGCAGAGCAATTGGAGATGAAAAACTCAAAGGGGAGTTTCAAGGTATTTCTATTTCCCCTACTTTAAAGTTAACTTGTCTCCTTTTTGTGGATGATGTCTTGATTTTCTGTAATGGGCTTCTGGGGGATGCAAGAAAATTGAATTCCAATATGTATCTCTTCGGTCAAGCAACGGGCATGCAAATCAATGAGAGAAAATCCACTCTCTCAATCCATAATATGGAAGGAGCAGAACTATTATGCTATCATGCATACTTTCACTATGAACAAAAGGACTTTGATGCAAGACTCAAATAATTGGGATTTTTTTTTAAGCCAAACTGTTACAGGAAAGAATATTGGCATTGGCTTATAGCCAAATTGGAAAAGAGGATGAAATTTTGGAGCTTTAGATGGCTCTCTCGAGCAGGATGGCTAGTATTGGTCAAATCGGTCTTGGAAGCAATCCCTGTATATTGGATGTCTCTCACTTGGATCCCCAACAACATCCTGGCGAAAGTAAGGTGGTTATGTTTCAAATTTTTATGGGTCGACTCAAAGGAACAATTTGTTAAGCCATGGGTAAAATGGGAATCTTTGGCTGCTCCGAAAATTTTGGGTAGTTGGGGATTAAAAAACATCTTCCTCTTCTCAAAAGCCTTGGCAACCAAAGCCAACTCGAGATTGATTACATTTGAAATTTTGTGGACGAAGGTGATTATTCACAAATATATTCACCCGGAGTCGATGTAGGAATGGATTAGAAGCCCATCAAAGGAGAGAACAAATTTCACAATAATTTGGAAAGCGATCATTAAATCATTTCCTGTGGTTGGGGAAGGCCTTGCATGGAGAGTAGGGAATGGTGAAAAGGTATGAATTAGATTAGACCCCTAGCCGAGCAGTGGGGTAAATCATATTATTCCCATGTCTTTGATCTGTCGGTTGTTGATCCTGGATCTTTTCATTGATGTGACTTATTAAAGAATTGCATTAAATGAGCATAAAATGAAGTGCACCATAAAGAAGGAATAAATCAATAATGAAGAGACATATGCATCAGATATGAACACAAAAAACTTGATAACGAATTTTGTCCCTGGTGGACTACATCTTTGGGTCCTGCTCTCAAATGGGTAGGCCTTTTTATTCACTCAACAAAAGAATTTGGAAAAATACATAAGTATACCTCATTCTGGAGTTAAGTTGCATAATCTTTGCTCATATCATAAAATCGATAGCACCACTGAATTCGTGGCGTCGAATTACCCAAAAATGATTGTCTCCACGCCTCAATCTGAGTCTGGCACTTTCAGGCCCTTGAGAAATTTCGTCTCGATTTACGTCCCTGCAGTTTGCATTAATGATTGTCCTTTTACATCACTTTTTGTGCCCTAGTACGACCTGTCGCATGCCTTGTTCTACCCCCCGTGCATTAGAAAAACCACTTTTTAAATTAAAATCAAGGCGGACTTACCAACTTAGCCATTTCGCCCAATGGTTGGTGGAGGTATTATTAGGTGCTTGTATTGGGGGAGGTCTCGGGGTCAAACCTACAGGCCTCCTCCCTTTGGCTTGTTTGTTTTCAACCGTGGAATGTTCCTCTGCTAACTTTGGTAGCGGCGATAGATTTGGCGGAAAGTTCTTGTGGCCAGTCCGATATGGTAGGATATGTGGTTAAAATGGCGGACCGCCATATATATTTTTTGATTTTCTGGTTGTTGGCCCTCATTGGGCGTTTTCCCACTGCCACGTGGAAGCCTATGACTGGGCCATGTGGCGGCCTCCCATTGGGCCACGTCACCACTCTTGTACCGTTAACACCACATCATCCCTTTTTCTCCATCAACTTTCCATGTCATTTGACAGGTGTCTGTACGGTCTGCCACGCGACACCTTCTCATTGGTCCACAAATTTGATCTGAAAAGTCCAAAAATGAGTGACATGTGGTAGCCTCTGGTGCTGCCACGTCATCATGACACGTGTCACCCTCTATGTGTGCCACGTACCATGATTGGATGATGATGTCATCCATACTGATGATGACGTTAGCAGTACGGATATTGACTCATCCCCGCTGACTGGGCTAGGTTGACCAAAAATTTGATCGCGAATATCTTTTGATCTGTAACTCTGTTTGATGATTCGTTTACACCATTGGAAATCTTATGACACGCTCTTCGTGATGATGCCAATTTCATTGAGTTTTGAGGACTTTTAATTTTTTCCCTTTCTTTGTCTGCTGAGGCCATTTTGAGCTTCTTGAGTTGCTTCTGTGGATTCTGAGTTATCCTTAGTCTCCTCTAGATCCTTTTTGGATTACGACTTTCCACTGAGAGCTTTTTGGACCACCAAAAGCTTTCATCAATCAAGATATAAGTGAGGGAAGAGTTACCTCACCTTGTCCTTCTCAATTCACTTTGCCTTGCTTGGATGTGTTCCCTTTAAGCCCACTCGAAGATAATCAACATCACCCCTGCGTGAAGTCATCGTCCTTCTATCCAAGATGATATCTTCCTGCAACTCGTCCAAGTATTCAGGATCAAACTCATCAACTGAAGGTATTGAAACTTCCTCACCCTGATCCATAATCATGGGAGGCTCAAAAAGTTTCAAGTTTTCTACATTTACAATTGAGTAGATTTGCATATAAGGTGGAAGATCTAGACAAAAAGCATTGGTACCGCTTTTCTCCAAAATAGTGAAGGGTCCATAGGGGATGGGCTTGAGTTTCTTGCCTTCACCCTTCAACCGCTCCTTGCTGATGTGAAGCCATACTTGGTCTCCAACCTGGAACTGATGATCAACCTTGTGTTTTTCATGTCGAGCTTTATACTATGCTTGACTTTTCTCCAAGTGTTCCCTAATTGCTTGGTATACCTGCTGGATCCTCTAAATGAACTTGCGAGCCTTGTCTTCATTTCTTTTTTCATTTGAATCTAAATCTCTCCCTTACATCAAGTCTAAAGGGACCTTAGGAAAATACCCAAAACATGTCTCGAAAGGCGAACATTGAGTGGAGGAATGTAAGGCTTGATTGTAAGCATGTTGTACATAGGGTATATGTCCATCCCATAACTTGGGATGCTTGTTGCAATAGCCTCCAAGCAAAAGTGTGTGGTTAACAACCTCTGTCTGTCTGTCGGTCTGTGGATGGAAATCAGTGCTCCTCTTCAACTTGGTGTCCATCATTCTCCACAAGTTTGTCCAAAAATCCCCAAGGAATCAAGTATCTTGATCTGAGATAATGGATGTGGGTAACCCAAAGTGAACCCAAACATACTGAAATAAGAGATTAGCAGTCTGGTCATCAATGATCTACTTTTTACATGGCATCAAGATACACATTTTGCTGAACCTATCCAGTACAACATATAAATAGTCATGACCCCTTTTCGACATTGGTAAACCCCCTACAAAAGCTATGGAGATACTTTCCCATGGATGGGATGGAACAGGAAGTGGTGAGTATAGCCCCAATTTTATATTAGTGGGCTTACAAGTAGAACACATCACACACCCCTTTACATATTTAGTTACAATTGCTTTCATCTGAGGCTAGTAACAAAACCTCTGCAAATGAGCCATAGTTTTTCCTACCCCAAAATGTCAAGACACAAGAGAAGTGTGAGCTTCTCATATTACATGGACTCGTTCACTTGTAGGAATACAAAGCTTTCCAAGATGGAAGAGTAGTTTTCCTTGCAGAAAATAGTTCTCTACCTATGCACCGTGGGTTAGATTCTCAAATACTTCTTTAAAATCTTCATCAACGATATATTGTTCCACATAGCTATCATGAGATAAATAATCATTCTTGAAAATAATAGAAGAAACAATAGGAGGTCTAGAAAGCATATCAACTACCTTGTTACTTGTACCCTTTTTGTATTTGATTACCAAATGAAATTGTTGAAGAAAACCCATCCACCTGTAATGTCGAGATTGTTGCAGCTTGGTTTGTGCTTGGAGATATTGTAAGGGTTGATGATCTGTATGTATGATTTTTTCCTTCCCTAACAAGTAGTGCTTCCATTTCTTTACACTTTGAATTAGTGCATACAACTCTTTATCATATGTAGGATAGTTAACAACAGTTTGGTTAAAAGTTTCAGAGTGGTAATAGATAGGCTTATGATATTGCATCAATACTACACCCATGGTGTATTTGTTGGCATATGTCTCGATCTCGAAAGGTTGTTGAATATTCGGCAGTGCTAATATTGGTGCGGTACTGATCTTTTCCTTCAAGGTGTCGAAGGTTTTTTGTTGTTTTCCTCCCCACTGAAAAGTGTTCTTCACACTAGTTAAGGCATGCAAAGGAGCCGCAATAAAAAAGAAGTTTGAAATGAATCTCCTCCAGTACCGGACTACACCTAAGAAGCTCCGTACTTCAGTTACACTTTTGGGCTTTGGCCAATTTACAATTACACCAATATTGGAAGGATCAATTTTCAATTGTCCTCCTCCTACAATATGACCTAAGTACACAAGTGCAATCTTGCAAAATTCACATTTGGACAATTTTACATACAACTTTTCCCTTTGCTAAGTATCCAATACTTGCTTTACATGCTCATCCCAAGTCCCACTAAATATAAGAATGTCGTCTAAATATACAATCACAAAATCATTTAGAAATGGCCTGAATACATCATTAATCACGTGCATGAAGGTTTCTGGAGCATTACAAAGCCCAAACGACATAACTAACCACTCAAACAATCCATGTTTGGTTTTAAAGGCAGTTTTCCATGCATCATGTTCTGCAACCCTGATCTGATGGTTTCCACTGCGCAGATCCAACTTAGTGAAATAAACAACATTCTTTAATTGATCAAGTAAATAATTTATACTAGGAAGAGGGTATCGATTTTTCACCGTGATTTTATTTAAGGCTCGGTGATCGACACACATTCGCCATGTGCCATCCTTCTTTGGCACCATCACGATTGGAGAACCACAAGGAGATGAGCTGGGCATGATGACCCCTTGATCCAATAAGCCTTATACCTGCTTTTTGATCTCTGTCATCTCTACAACCGACATCCTGTACATGCCCACATTAAGAAGAGGAGAATCTTGCTGAAGATGTATTTCATGTTGGATTTCCCTCTTAGGAGGTAATCCATCTGGTTCCTGGAAAATATCATACTTAGAAATGATATCAATTAATTCTTTCTTATGAGAAGGATCACATCCTTGGAAAGCGTCGGATGTTTCGACATCCTTTTCCCTTACGACCATGAGTACATATCTCTTATTAGTGTTTATGAGACTCTTCATTTGTCTTGCACTAACAAGTGTTTTGTTTACCCTCATGTTGTGGGCTCTAACAATACATTTCACTCCCCCTTTAGTAAGGTGATATTTGTTCTCATGATGAAAGAAGATTGCTTTTCTATCATAAAGATAAGGACTCCCTAGCACTATGCCACATATATCAAGTGATACAACATCCAAATCCACTTCATCAATCAACTTTGAAGCAATAGCAAATCTGACCCTACACTGCTTGGTGCCATTAAGTTTTGCTTTATCACATACCCAACCAAGAGGATAAGGCTTTGGATGTGGTTTAGTTTCAAGACCCATCTTTTTGACAAGTGCTTCAGATATCAAGTTTACTTGGGAACTCAGATCAAATAATGTATCTATCTTAGTGTGCTTAGATACAACTCTTATGTGAATTAATTCATTCCTCTTTCTTTCATCATCATGAAATTCATTATTGGAATTTGAACTAGCATGAAGAGAATCTTTACCTTGTACTCCAACCACTATGATCTTTCCTTCGTCTCTTGAATCCGAACCAAGATCTTGTTGCACTGTAGCAACAGTCTTTGTCTTTCCCTTTCCACCGAACTATTTCGGTCTCTTCTCTAGATGTATTTTCCAATAGTGTTCATCATCGTGACCATTCTTCTTGCAATGATTGAAAAATGGCTTTCCTTCTTCCCTCTTTACAGTGGCGGTCTTTTTGTCCTTCCTTTTAAACTTCTTAAACTGCTTATGTGGGAGATTGGAAGGTTTCTTTGTGGGACCTTCTTGAACATGATTTCCCGTGTTCTCAAGGTGAGTGGCTTGCACACAAACTTCGTCAAGACTGGTGGGGTTAAATAATAGTAAAGTATGACGAATATATCAGTGAAGTGCACCAATATACTTCATTAAAGTTTCATAAGGATCTAAAGGAATGTTTAATGCAAGAGCATTCTTCCTAAATTCTTCCGTGAAACTTTGTATAGTTTGACCTTTACTTTGCCTTAAAGTTTTCCATTCCATCATTACTTTATGTAAATAACCCAATGGATAAAATTGTTTCCTTATCGCTGATTTAAATTCCGACCATGAGGAAAGAAGATTACCAAACTTACTTATGTCCTGAAGTTTGCTCTCCCACCATACGAGAGTGATGCCTTCCAATTGAAGAGAGGCCAATTTCACTTTAACTTCCTCTTCATCAATCGGTTGAACATGACAATATACTTCACCCTGTCGGATCCAATTATCTAGCTTTTCAGGATTAGCATCTCCATTAAACATAGGTAAAGCAAACTTTACATCAAGCTTTAATAATGGTTTCTTAAAAGAGGCTTTATGGCTAGAATGATAAGAATGATGATAATGCTTAGAGGAAGAAGAGCTAGAACTTGATGGTGAAGATGGAGGCTCATGAGGGTCTCCTCCAGCCCCTTGATTCAGTGAAGCATTATCATCTGCTTGTGCTTCCTTTTTCTTCCCTTTCTTCTTCATCCTCTTCTCATAGTCTCCATACATTCACTCGATCATTTCTGACATGCGATAAAAGACCATACGAAATGTTTTCTCTTGTTCATCACGCTTGTCCTCTTCGACCATTTTCTTCCTTCGGGATGCACGACCAACTTCTAGGTTGAAATTATTGAGTGTTCCTTCACCATGTTTATGCTTGGCCCTAGTAAGCATTCACACTCAACAATTCAAGTCAAATATGACTGCTCTGATTCCAACATGATCCGGGATCTTTTCATCGATGTGATTTATTAAAGAATTACATTAAATGTGCATAAAATGAAGTGCACCATAAAGAAGAAATAAATTAATAATGAAGAGACATATGCATCAGATCTGAACACACAAAACTTGATAACAGAGTTCGTCTCTGGTGGACTACGTCTCCAGGTCTTGCTCTGAAATGGGTAGGCCTTTTTATTAACTTAGCAAAAGAATTTGGAAAAATACATAAGTATACCTCATTCTGGAGTTAATTTGTAGAAGCTTTTCTCAGATCAGAAAACAGACAACACCATTGAATTTGTGGTGTCGAATTACCCAAAAATGATTGTCTCCACGCCTTGATCTGAGTCTGGCACTTTCAGGCCTTTGAGAAAATTCATCTTGGTTTCTATGCATGCAGTCTGCATTAATGACTATCCTTTTACATCGTTTTTCATGCCCTGGTACGGCCTGTTGTGTGCCCTGGTCTGCCTCCCCATGCATTAGCAAAACCACTTTTTAAATTAAAATCGAAGTGGACTTACCAACTTGGTTGTTTGACCCAACGGTTGGTGGATGTAACACCCTGTTTCCCCCAGTTTGTAAAAATAACTGGACTGGCCAAGAACTATGGCAAACTCATAAATGTGAATATGCAATGTAAATGGACCTTGAGGAAAAGATCAATGAATGTGAATAACAATATGAATTTTATTGCAGGACTGCTGAGAGGGGATGTGCAGAAAAAGAGACCACGATGGCGGTGGAAGGCACCTGGAAAGGTGGCGTTAACTTCCACCGAGAATTAATACCGTATTTGGACTCCACTGGCCCGGAGAACCAAAAGCGGCTTGCTGGCCCCGAATTAAATGACTCACAGGTTGGTAGGTAGATGGCTTAATGAGGGATGGGGAGGTGAACCGCCTATCCGTAGAGCCATCATGACTGACCAACGCGAGGGAAATCATGCCACATGCAACCTCGCAAGAGGATAAGGCGTAAGGAAGAAGTGATTGGGGGGGAAAGATGCGAGGGGAGAACTCTGGCATTATGCAGAGTGAGTGATAGTAGAGAGGAAGGATTTCAACCTTCGCTCCTGGTCACTGGCAGACGGAGACGCAGTCTCACAGCATCGTGGTCTCAGCTTGGGGGTGGCTAGTGGTAAATCCGCTGGGAGTCGCGAAGCCTACGGTTGGGTGGAAACGAGCACCCCTCTCAGCAGTTTCTTAACCCTGGTGTTATTTCTGATAAGTGTTTTGCCTCTGGCACCTTGAAATATATATATTTTGATAATTATGCTCATAAGCTGCGGAACTGTGAATGTTTTCATTTTAAGAATGTCTGAGTAGTATTTTGATTAGTACTAGTAGTTGTATATGCTTATAACAGAAAAACCACGCATGGCTTATGTTGATAAATGAATTTAATTATGCATAAGTTGATCCAAGTCAGGCTTCCAGCCCATTCTCGGGAAGCTGTTTACCCTTATCTGTCTCCAGGGATGCCCCGGAATAGATCTCTTCACAGAGATTCCCTCCTTGGAAAGGTTTACCAAGAACCTGTAAAAAGGACTGGGCTGAGCAAGTCTTAACAACCTTGTACGAGGAGGAATGACCCTCTTAGAATCCCGAAGTAGCAGCGTAGGGATAAGTATTGATCAACGGACGAGATTTCGTCAGAAGACCCATGGTCATTCACGACCGTTAGATTGACAAAAGAAACATGGGCGTTACATACCTTGCCCCTTTTCCTCTATCTTCGTGAATAGCGAAGAAATCAGGATCGTAGACCCCCCACGGTCCATGAGAACACCTGGACCGTTGATTTTTCCACATCCATGAAGTAGTGGAAGGGTGCACAAGGTGGGACAGATATGAGCCGTTAGATCTTAGCCAGAAAAACCCAATAGCCGTTGGATCTGTTAAGAGATGCATGAGGGTTAAGCCCTCGTGAATAGGAGGTTGAAGGTCCCGACAAGAGGCATGGCCATCGGGATATCGGCATTTGTGAAATCGGGAGTCACGATGACATGAGGTCGGGAATTTTCCTAGTGAAAATCCCGGAATCAATATGAGTCGTCCATCATAGGAGGACACGTGGACAAGATCGGGAATCCCGTGGACAAGAAGTCCATACCCTTCGAAATTGCGAAGTCCGGAATCCCGACAAAGTGAAAAGCGTCCATTGTAGGGCCAGCTATCATTATATCGGCATATCGGGATTCGGCGGATCGTGAATCCTGAGGACGAGTACGTTTCGGCATTGGAAAGTTCGAAAACCCGACAGGAGATAAGGCTGCGGCCTTGTTAGATAGTGGTCACGAGGGCCAGGAGTTTAGCCAGGAGGTCTAACACGTAAAGGACCATATCGGTGAATTGGCTCATCGGGGATCGCGGAATCGGGATTCCTGTTGACAAGAGTTCGGGATTTCCCATGGTGGGAACACCGGAGTAGGTCTGAGCCGTCCATCTTTAGAACACACGTGGCCGCTGGTAAGCGCTTCGGTGTTTTAGCACCCGGGAAACAAAAGGGCAAAGAACCCTTGTCTTCACGAGTCGCGAAATTCCGATCACGGAAGCCTCGAAAAGGCGTGAGGTATGATTAAGATTGAGAAAAGCCGAGATTTGATCGTGACCGTTGATCATCCCAAAAAGACCATGACCGTCGATCTTGGTTGAGGGTCGCCCTCGTCCATCGAAGGGACACGTGGTTGTCGGTCAACATTTCGACGTTTCGGCCTCCGGGAAAGCAAAAGACAAGAACCCCTGTCTTCGCGAGTCACGAAATCCCGATACCCGAAATCCCGTGGACCGTCGGATCCACGCTCCTAAGATCCGTCGATCTCTTACACGGCTTTCCATATCGGAATTTCGGAGATTTGAATGACAAAGAGTCTTGGAGTCATTGCACTTCGAACTCCCGAGTACCGAAACCCTGAAAGGATCCATGTTGTTGGATCAAGGGAGGCTTACGGCCGTCGATCTCCCTTTGGAGGGGAGGGAAACTTTGGGGACCTCAGAAGTTTCAGGGATTTGAATGGGGAAAGGTAGAAGTCGTGTATCGCGATTCCCCGAATCATGAAAAGCCGATAAGCTCTTGGCTGGCTTAAGTGCGTGGACGTCGTATAGGGTCACGTAGACAAGACCCCAAGAGAGAAACTTGCCCCTCGCTAGCCCCGTCGGGGTTGGGCGTTTCGCTGTTTCAAGCTTCAGGGATTCTCATTGTTGAGAAATCAACGAAAAATTTTGATTTGCGTAGTGGGTGTGTGACAACGGAGGTATTATTAGGCGCTTGTATTGGGGGAGGTCTCGGGGTCAAACCCGCGGGCCTCCTCCCTTTCGCTTGTTTGTTTTCAACAATGGAATGTTCCTATGCTAACTTTGGTAGCGATGATAGATTTGGCGGAAAGTTGTTGTGGCCAGTCTGATATGGCGGGATATGTGGTTAAAATGGTGTATTAGGGGTTGGTGCCAACCAACCCCACCAGATATATTTTTTGATTTTTCGGTTGTTGGCCCTCATTGGGCGTTTTACCGCTGCCACATGGCGGCCTCCCATTGGGACATGTCACCACTCTTGTACCATCAGTGCCACATCATCCCTTCTGCTTTGTCATCTTTCCACATCATTTGATAGGTGGTTGTACGGTCTTCCACATGGTTGTATGAACTGCCACGCGACATCTTCTCATTGGTCCATAGATTTGACCGGAAAAGTCCAAAAATGAGTGACACATGGAAGCCTCTAATGTTGCCACATCATCATGCTAACATCATGATGACATGTGTCACCCTCTGTGTGTACCACGTACCTTGTACGGATGATGACATCATCTGTATTGATGTTAACGTCAGCAGTACGGATGCTGACTGGGCTAGGTTGACCAAAACTTTGACTGCGAATATCTTTTGATCTGTAACTCCGTTTGACGAGTCATTTACGATGTTGGAAATATTGTGACGTGCTCTTTGTGATGATGCCAATTTCACTAAGTTTTGAGGACTTTGAATTTTTTCCCTTTCTCTATCTGTTGAGGCCATTTTGAGCTTCCTGGGTTGCTTCTATGAATTATGAGTTATCCTTAGTCTCCTTTGGATCCTTTTTCAATCAGCTGCACACACAAGGTTTTCATCATAACAATCAAATAGTTTATTTGGGGCGTACTACTATCTGGAACCAAGAATGGAAGGATTTAGTGTAGTTAGGACTAGGGGAGGCTTTCTCCGCTCAATGGGAAAATTACACAAGAGCCCTTAAAGCAACTCACATTCATATAATAGAAAGGGAGTATGAAATTGTGTGGAAATATGGTCCTCGTGGTGTCTACACTCTGAAATTAGGATACAGTTAGCTAAACATAGATATACAACAAAGGGAGTCTTCATGGTGGTGGTGAGGCATGTGGAAGTTAAAGTGCCCCTTAAAAGCTCACATTTTTATGTGGTGTTTGATCATAAACAAAATTCCCACATGGTATAGGATGAAACACAAAAATTTGGAGGGACCGAGATGGTGTACTATATGCAAGGCCAAGGAGGAAACGGTGACACATCTTTTCATTCTTTTCCCCTTTGTAATTTTTTTTTGAAATATTGCTCTAAAGCATTGGGTCAAGAATGCACCAAGTAGGGACAGACAATTGAAGAGGCCTAGCGCGACTAGGTTTCAAAATCCTCAAACCATAGCATTAAGGCTCTTTCATTGATCATAAATTGGGGTGCATGGCTAGCTAGGAATTCATCCATATTCCAAGACATTCCTTCTCTCTTGGACATTAATACAGCTCAGGGCCTTAGAATCTTATCAAATTTCCCTCAAGAAAAAGGGATAAGCACAACCAGAATCATCCAGGAAGAAAAATTGGTCTTTGCAAGGTTGTGGGCCTTCTTTGATGGGGGCCACATAAAACAACAACCATCAATACGGGGGGGAGCAATGCTCCATTTATTGGATAATCACTTATTTAAACTTCAAATGGGTTTGGGCCCTAGAACAAAAAACTATGTAGAATTGATGGCACTAAAAATTTTGTTGTTTTTTGTAGGTGAGAAAGGAGTAAAATCCCTCCAGATTTTGGAGACTCAATGATAGTCATCTCTGAACCAGGAAATCATAAAAATGTCACAACATTATGCTACTTTATTTACTTGATGAAGTTTTCAAAATTTTGGACTCTTTTGATTCTTTCTCTCTGCGGCATGTCTATAGGTAGTGTGACTCGGAGGCCGATTCACTCTCTAAAGCAGGCTTACAATTGGATTTTTGGAAATAGTTGATCTTGGAAATCAAGGATGGAACACATTATGAGTTCTATAACACACTGTTTATCGATCCACCTAGCCCCCCAGCCCCTCTATATAGTGATCGATGTTTCTCTTGGCATCATTTTAACATCTTTTGTTGTAGATTTCAGACATTATTTATTTAGCCCATGGTCATTATCAAATTGTAAATATGATCATATTATGTTCTTGATGTGTTTTTTGTAAATTTTATTGGAAGTAGGCTCCTAGTTGAGCCTTTTTACTATTGTTTCTTCATCCTGGACTGTTAGTTCCTTTGGTTTCTCATTGGAGGATTTTTGGTTTTTGGAATAGTTTCTTACTACTGAAGATTTTGTGCCCCTTCACTGTGCTAAGCAATTTTGATGCCGTGCAATTTTTTGGCAAAATACATGGTCGCATGTATTCTACAAAATGTAAATTTCATTTCTCTTCGGATGAAATAAAATTTACACTTTTTTTGAGGAATATATATATATATATATATATATATATATATATATATATATATATATATATATATATATATATATATATATATATATATATATATATATATATATATATATCAAGAATTTTATATTAAAGCATGTAATAAATTCATCAAACCAAAGCATTCAACCAATGCATCCACATAACAACAAATTCAACGAGTGATTCCTTTAAATATTACGACATCTTTTTTTAGATGGAGTCAACCGATTTGGGGTTAAATTGTTTTATATTTTGTCGTGGAAAGAAAACTAAAACAACGATGACAATGGCTCAAAGGGGATATACAGTCTTTTGAATGTCATGTATATTCAAATGGAAGTGAACAAAATTGAACAACACTTGCTCCTGGTGGGATCTTTCAAAATACATAATCCCTTGAACAAACTGTCAAATCATTTTCACTGGCAAGGGATAAGTTGGCCATATTTCTATGGGTAGTGCTTAAAGGAGGAGGTATATAATAATGCCTTAGATTGGTTTTGGAGCTGAAGAAACAAGAAGACAAGTAACTTTCCCTTAAGTGTCCTTAAATTTATGATAGACATAGTTCCTAAAGGCATGGACCAAATAGAAAAAGGTCAGTGTTCTACCTCACAACATTAACATATATATTTGGCTATTGAAAAAATATAAGAAGAGGCTATGTGAGTTATAGAGGGATAGGGAGAAAATCTTGGGACTCCTTCATGCAACACTAGAAATGATGTAAAGGGTAAGGGTGTTGGGTATGTGTTATATTATTTGCATGATTAGCTCCACGTGTTTTACGTTGTGTCGGGGGGATCAGTAGGCCCCCCCCTATCCCAGGGTTCAAGGGAAATCCTCCGAAAACAAAAAATTGGGGTTGTTTTTGGTTCATTTTTGGGTGGTTTTTGGCCAATGGTTTTTCATCCCGCGGAGAGAATGATCATGGATGTGATGACTAATTGGATGCTCAGATATTGGTGATCTTGTGAATTGTACTTTGTACTTGATCTTGGAGAGTGAACCTTTCATGTTGTATTCTTCTTATGTGTACTCATTTTGGAGTATTTGGTATTGAAGAAGGGTGTGGACAACCGAACTTGGAGATAAGTTCAAAATCGATGGTGGTGGAATTATATATTGATTCCAAGCTTGCAAATGATGAGAGTAGTGGTGAGTACCAATGATAAGGTTGTTAGATTCTCTTAGGTAGAGGGAGTTGACTATGAGTGATACTCTTGTTTTAGGATTCTCTCAGTAAAAGGGAGGTGACCTTGGTGAGGTTGTTGCTTTAGTTTTAGGAGGTTTTGAGGTGTATGAGAGGGTTTCTCATGATCATAGTTTGATGATGACCCTTTATGGGTTGTTTTACTCTTACCACAAGCTTGTAATTTTAGGATCGAATGAGTTGAGATGTATGCATATTCTATTTTGTGCCTTCGATAGATCTTATCCACTTGTCTTGTTCTTGTTGGTGATGTGATTATTTTTGCAAGATGTCTTGAACAGTGCTTGATGTGTTGCTAAATTTTTTTGGCTTATGACGATGACTTTAGGGATGCTAAAATTTTGGCAGGTTATTGTTGACGTCTTCCATGTTCTAGAGTGATTTCAAAGTTTGATAAGAAGTAGTGATTTAGGGTTATGTTCCTTTAGTTTCATTGATGGTCATTGTTCTTTTGGAGCCCTTAGCAGAGGGGAAGAAGGAGTATCTTGTCTTGGTGGTTTAAATAGAGTTGCATTGTTGTTATTCTCCTTGCATGTTCACCATCTAAAGGTTGAGCTGTAGATTTCTTGGAGATAGACACATCTTCAATGTGAGCATTGATTGATTGAATGTTAAGGTGTGTGGACATGTACTTGTGGGTATGAATCTTGTAAAGTAGGTATGATTGTTTATAATGATGGAGGAGTATTATTTTAGCTTTGTGGAGGCATTAAGGCTATAGGTTACAACTTTAGAGGGAGTTGAGATGATGTGATATACACCTTGGAGGTTAGGCACTTGACTTGAGGATGCTTGGGTCAAGGAGCATACTTCAATGAGGTTGGGTGTGAACTTGAATACATATGTTGAGGAGGAGCATTGGAGCTTAGTGAAAACATTGGCATGTGTGAGAATAACATTGGGCACATGAGAGGACTTGTGGCACACAATTAGAGGAGGAGTGCCTTGTATGAGGACACATGGATAATAGACCATCGTGGAAGAGGGAGTGTTGGACCAATAGCTTGTTGGAGAGTGCACCATCTTATAGGAAGGGCATTGAGTTCAAGGAGGATCATGCTTTGAGGTCATTTCACCTTGGTGGTTGGATAAACCCTCATTTGACACATGTACATCCTTGTATTATAGAGCACTCCATGTGGGGTTGCCTTGTTGGTTTCTCATATATATGTCCTTTTTTAGGTTATCCTTCCTTACCTATTGTGTATATAAGGGAAGAGGGACCTCTTGTATTCAATATCATCATTGTACTCTATCTTTGTATGTATCTTGGAGACATTAGGGTTCATGAGGAAACCCTAGGAGCTAGATGCTAGGGTTCACGAGGAAACCCTAGGAGAAGACAATGAGAGAAAGATGTGTTGGATGTTCATGGAGATATTGATCTTGTTGATGCTATGGTTTTCTCTTGTGATACTAGGGTTTGTTCCATGCATGTAAACCCTGGAGACAAACATGTTGTTGGGGATGATGATGGTTATTATGTCTCTTGTTGTATCACTAGAGTTTATTTCCTAGCAGAGGACATAAAGAATGGAGCTAATGCCTTACATGATTTTAGAGCCTTGTTCTTATGGGATGTGAGGCTAGGGAAAGGTCATGGAGAGAGGAGCTTGATGAGTTTTGAGCTTAGTGTGATGCCTTGCATGGAAGAAGACTTAGTTATTGTATTCTTGGTGTTCATGGAGGTCTTGATGCTCATTTTGCTATGAGATTTGAAGACCTAGGGTTTGAGGTTTTAAACCCTAGTATGGACATGTATATTTGGAGGCTAGTGTTAGAGTTGTCTTGTGATATACTTGTTTGATGCAACATCGTTAGGGTTTGCAAACCCTAAGGAAGACAATAATGCTAATGTGTAGAGATTGTGTGATACATGCTTCTTGTTGAAGCCAAGGAGGACTCACTAGTGTTAATGCTAGCTTGTCATGGATCTTTGGTGGTGGGCAAGGTTTTCATGGTTTTCGTTAGTTAGGGTTTGGAGAGCTAGGGATTGCACCATCTTTGTGATAAAGTTATGGTATGTATATCTAATTCATTTCTTCTTCTTCTTCTTCTTCTCTCTCTCTCTCTCTCTCTCTCTCTCTCTCTCTCTCTCTAACATAGGGTTGAAATTGTTAAGTGACTTGACATATAATATGAAGATATTATAACATATTTTGTGTTGTAATAAAGTGATTTTGAGATCTGGTATATGCTTGGAAAAGAGTGCCCTAAGGGCTGAATCTTGTTGGCATTTGTTTGGTATCTTTTCTCTTGAATTGCCTTATGTGTTGGGTTGAAGTGAAGTGAAATATGGTTCACTGTTTGTTCTTGTAAATTAATATTTTAGATTAGCCCTAAGGCTTAAAGTTCACAGGGATTAGATTTGGGAAATCTTTGGTGTGAGATGAAATCTTTATTTGCATTAATTGCCATATCATTGAAATTTCAACAAAAATTTGTCATTACTAAATGGGGCTCGTAAGAAACAGGTCATAGTGAATACTTGAGTGTTAAATACTCCGAGCATTTAATCCCAAAAAAGGATATTTCTTAGTGAGCTTGTACTTTGCTCGATTTTCAAGTGTCTATGGTGAATAGTTTTTGAAGATCGTGATTAGGAGATTGCTTCAAGTTTTAATGATGTTATTAGCAAAATTGTTAATAACTAGAGTGACAATTACAAATCTGTAAAGATATAGTGCATTTTTCCCTAATCACAGTGAGAATGTGTTCATGTTTGTCTCATAAACATAGAGGAGTTACATTCGACGCTTAATGTTTGGTACAACCCCATAATCCACATATACACCAATGGTACTTGTTTTAAATAAAGAGAAGGAAGCTATGAACTAATGATTCATGCAACACAATATTTGGGAAGGCTTTGCAAATGAGGTGGCAAGCTAAGTGAGCTTGACTACGAGGAGAAATAACTTTATGGTTAAGCATGCTTGAGCTAGAGCCTTAATGGGATAGATTATCTTCCTCAAAAGTTCTAGTTATAGCCGAAGGGGTTAGCTCAATCGATTGTCACTAATGTTGTTGGGCATTTGGCTAGTTTCGTGCTAGTAGGTGTTTGGTTCATACCTCCCTTGGCAAGGCACAATAGTCTGCATCAACAAGTTTACTAGGGTTGTTGTTTATTAATGTGGAGAAGCATCCCTTGGGTTTTCATATGAGGTTGTCCTTGAAAAAGAAGGAAGTCGTAATAATTAGGTGCAAGTCTTGAAGATGATAATTGCCATTGTTCTCAATCTTTTTTGTTAGTTTCAATTCCCCTTATCACTCATATGTAATGACTGTTAAGTGGAATATTCATGCTCATAAATAGTCCACATAAATAAATGGTATTAATCAAAGATGGGTCACAATGAATGACTATAGTATTAAATACTCCACAAAGCTCATCTTGAAAAAATATATTCTTAATGTGCTTTGCTCCTTTTTCAAGTGATTTCATTGAGTTTTTTTTAGAAGAGAGTGATTTGGAAAGCGATTTAGATTTTTAAATGTTATCCTGATGCAATGAGTGTTAAGTAAATCATTCAAACTTAGAACAAATTGCTCATTAGTGAATAATGCTTTGGAAGATGGATCATAGTGGATAACTTGGATTTTTAAATGTTATCCTAATGTAATGAGTGTTAAGTAAATCATTCAAACTTAGAACAAATTGCTCATTAGTGAATAATGCTTTGGAAGATGAATCATAGTGGATAACTTTATGTTGGACAAGTAATCCTTGGTAGTTAACTT
>ML820745.1:53217-76147 GCA_009831015.1 Picea engelmannii
TATGGAGTTATCTTTTCTGCCCAATGCTTGGCCTAACAATGGTATCAGAGCCAGCGTTAACTCCATGATTTGATTTCCCGCGTCTTTTTTTCCTTCTAGATGCATAAAACGCCTCTTGCATGCCTGCTAATTCTTCTGCACTCCAGTCTGGTTTATTCTCTGTCCTATGCCCTTGCAATGTGGTCGGGTTACAATCTGACGTGAAGCTAGTCGTACAGTAAACCCTAGACAAGTTTTATTCAACCTTATCTCCAGGCATTTTCTTTCTGAACCCTAATCTCTACGTGGCTCTTTCTCTCTGAAAATTCTCACCTCTCCAACTACCTCTCACGCTGCATGACCATCTCATGGTATCGTCACATTCCCATATCCAAATCTAAATCTAAATCACAGATCTCTTACATGTCCTAGACATGAGCTTAGATTTCGTTGACCTTTGGCATGCTGCATATGGTATACATTCGCTTACAATTGCACAAGTTGAAACCCTAATTTTCATGAAGTCGCAACCCTAATTTTCGCTCGATTACCTCACTCAAGCTGGTATCAGACCCTACGTCTCATAGTTTCACTCGAGCTGGTATCTACGCCTCCCTGGTGAAGGCCACGATTACACCCGAGCTAATGACGCTTGGTATCACGCTCTTAGACAGATATTCTCTTATACCATTGCCTATTCACATAAGTGAAAGGAAATCATGGGAGATGGATGGTATGCGCTCTTCTTTTTTCAGAAAAAAACAGTCTTACTGCTATTTGAATCAAGTGAAACTATCAAAAGTATATATTATGTTTACATTCTACTTTTGTCTTTATATTTCTCAAAAAAGGCTAATGTCTAATGTGAAATCTAAGAGTTCTTCAAAACTTTTCTTCACAGCATCTAAAAACTAATCTATTCTAGGATTTTTTTTTTTCTGTCCATTTTTATGCATTTGTTCCATTTTTTTCAGGTAGAAAAAAACAGTCTCACTGCTATTCTATTAAGAATCAAGTGAAACTATCAAAAGTATATATTATGTTTACATTCTACTTTTGTCTTTATATTTCTCAAAAAAGGCTAATGAGAAATCCAAGAGTTCTTCAAAACTTTTCTTCACAGCATCTAAAAACTAATCCATTCTAAGATTTTTTCTTCCTGTCCACTTTTATACATTTGTTCCATCAAAACACTATTGTGGCCTAAATACTTATGACCAAAAAAAAACAAAAAACGTTATGAGACTAAAACAACGGGATTCTATCGGCAAGTATTGTTACTCCTTCGATCAGCTCCTCAAAATAAAGCCACCCGGGAGGGCATTTCAAAGCTTGTTTGGATAGTTCATCGACGACATGGTTAAAAATCCTGTGAACATGTATGAATTTGAGACTTTTAAACTTGACTTGCAGCGATCTAATTCTCTCTTGCCAGGATCTAAGATATAAACAATTTAATCTTGTTTCACCTTTTATCCAATCAATAGTTGATTTGGATTCACCAGCGACCATCAAGATGCTCAAAGATAACAGAGAGGCAAGATGTAACAGTCCCCATAATCCTTGGAGTTCATCTTTCATATTGGACCCTTTTCCTCCAGCAAAATAAGCTTTGTATGTGTGGACGCTACTGAATTTGAGGTATAATCCAATACCACACTTGTTTCCTGAGGTTGCACCATCGAAGAATCCAATTGGTGATTGAGGTTGCACCATCGAAGAATCCAATTGGTGATTGTTGTGTTGTACTCACTCTTAATTATGCAATACGCCCTCAAATTTTTCTAACCTCACTAAATTAATTGTGCACTAAGCAAGATGTAAAGTTTCCAAGTGAGTGGGAGGAGAAGAGTGCAATTTGGGGAGGATTGCATAATTCCATTCTTTTGGAATTGAATTTATTTGAGCCATTATATTTTGCTTTCATAGATTGGCCATAGAGATATTTTGTGGGATGTTTGAGCATCTAAAGAGGGCTTGTTTTTGCATGAGCTAAATAAGAACAAGATAATTGTTTTTTATATTCATTATGTGTTTTAAGGTTACTTATTGAAGAAGTAGTTCTACAAGACAATGCATTCCCCCATCTCTATTGTCAGTGTAGTGCTGATTGGTAAAGAGAACTACAAAGAATGGTATAGGAAGATCAAGAGTACGATGAACTTCAATGACCCGTGGAAAGGGATTTGTGAAGCAAAAGAAGTCCCTCGGAGCAAAAAAAAAAACACTGAAGAAGATGCAAAATCAAAAGAAGAATAAGTAGAATCTGAAGAAGAGGCCTTTGTGTTAAAGATGAACAGTAGCAGACCTTGTAGAAAACCAGTCATTCCGACCACAGAAAAAGAACGTGAAATATGGGAAGACAAAGACCAGAAGGCATATGCAATAATCTCTGCGATAGTAAGTGAAGAGGTGAGCCATCATATTGCTTCTATTAGTGATTCATATGGCGCCTTAAAAAGATTGAATGAGTTATATGACACACATTATGAGTTTGAACTCATACAACCAATGTTGAAGCTCTTCAACCTAGAGTTGAAGAATGATGACCCTATGGCTCTAGCCTCAAAAATCACAGCCATAATGCATGACATTGAAGCCACCGGAGCGAAGATTGATCTCCCTCTCATGGCCTTCATTAAGGCCCTATACCCTACATATTCTCACTACCTTGAATCGTTGCAAGCAAGTAATCAGATGAAATCCATGACGTTTCAAAAACTGGTAAAGAAAGTTGCAGATCATGAGAAAGCCTTTGGAAATAAGGCAGCTCCTTCAATTGGCGAAACTATTTACCTTGCTCAAAAAGACAAGATTAAACCACCTGATTCTTTCATAGGTGAAAGTAGCAGAGGACGAGGACGTGGAAGAAAGAGTTTCAGAGACAAGGACATAGACACAACTGGAATGATAGATCCAATCTCCATTGTACTTGATGCAAAAGGAATGGGTCACATAAAGTGGATGACTGCAGAGTTGCACGGGACAAGATCAAAGAAGACAAACAAAAGAAAGAGGACAAAAGTAAACCTATAAAACTAGCAAAAGGTAATCCACTTGAATCTACACATCACATTGTTGCTCACTGCAATATAGGAGTAACAAAAGATTTGTTTGATATTGCATATGGTCCTTGGAAAGACACATGGCTTGACATAGGTGCAACCTCTCATATGACATTCTAAAGAGATTTATTTTTAAGACTTCAATGACAATATAGATGGTGTAGTGTGTTTTGCAGAAAAGTCTAGCCTCAAACCCTTGGGAATGGGCACCATTAGACTCAAGTTGTCTGGACTCCCATATTTTCTTCTACACAATGTACTCTATCTTCTTGAGATGAAAAGGAGCTTGTTTTCCCTTGTGCTCATCCAACAACAAGGTCACTCTGTTCACATGATCAATGGCAAAGTTGAAGTACGAAAGGATTCTGATAACATGCTTGTTATGACCGGAATGGAAGATGGAAGATTATTGAAGTTGAATGGTACATCTTCCCATACACAGAATGTTGCATACATATGTGATCATGGTGAAGGTATAATGTCATCTAGTCTTTTATGGCATGCTAGATTTGGTCATATCAATTATGAAAATCTTTGTTTAATGAGAAAAAATGGTATTTTTGGTCTACCTACCATTCCTATAAAACTAAAACAATGTGATGTGTGTATTCTTATAAAGCATAGTAAACAACCTTTCCATGATTCTACCTCTAGAGCATGTAGAAGACTTGAACCGATTCATTCGGATTTATGCGGCCCTATGTCTATTCCTTTTGCAAATGGAAATAAATATATAATGTCCTGTATTGATGATTACACCAGGATGTGTTGGGTGTATTTGCTTAAACATAAGTCACAAGCTTTTGAAACATTTAAAAATTTTCATGTATGGATTCAAAATGAAGCTCAGTCTCATATTGGCTTTATTCGCATTGATAATGAAAGAGAATATACATCTAATGAATTTGAAAGTTACCTTTGCCAACATGGGATAAAACACCAAACAACTATTCCATACAATCCTCAACAAAACGGTGTCGCTGAACGAATGAACATGACACTTCTAAATATGGTTCATTCCATGATGTTTTTCAAGAATGTTAAATTGTTGTTTTGGGCTGATGCAATTCTATGTGTAGTTTATGTCAAAAGCAGGTGTCCATCTCATGCTATAAAAAACAAGACTCCATATGAAATGTGATATGACCACATTCCTTCGGTGAGGCATCTTAGGGTCTTTCGTTCCACCTGCTATGCCTTGATTCCTAAGGAGCAAAGAAGCAAGCTTGATGCAAGAAGTCGGAAGCGCATCTTCTTGGGGTACTCAAATACCACCAAGGGGTATCGTTTTTACGATGAAACAAACAAGAAGTTCATCCTTTCCAAAGATGTGAACGTTCTTGAATCCACCAAGAAAGAAGAAATTATTGAGAGGTAGCTTGATCACCTGGACAGATTCAATCGTGTAAAGACATATCATAAATTTGATGATGAGATTCCATATCTTGAAGGGGGTATCCCTATCTTGGGTCAATCTTTGGAATCTCCTTTTGTAGCAACATATCCCCCACATGAAGAAGTTCATGCCACTTCATCTGAACCTAAAGATCATTTGGATGATGTGATCGAGAAGATTGAAAAGATGAGACTTGTTGAGAAATCAACACCATCTCAATCAACTGAACAACCTGGACCATCTCAGAAAGGTCCACCAAAATGGCTCGCAAAACCACTTGAAAGTGTTCATCTTGATGAGGTTGGGAAGACATGAACCAATTTGTCCTTAAAACAAGATGGAGGTAATGTAGATAATTAAAACTTAGGTGATGTAGAATATATGGATGTTTCATATTATTGTGAGTTGAATTTATCTACTAACTTTGAACCGACTTCCTTTAAAGAAGCCATTTCTCATGATGAATGGAAAGAAGCCATGCAAAAGGAATATGATGGTCTCATCAAGAATGAGACATGGAAGTTGGTAGACCCTCTATATGGAACCAAACCGATTGGCTACAAGTGGGTATTCAAGAACAAGTACAAATCAGATGGCTCACTTGACAAGCACAAATCAAGGCTCATGGAAAAATGATTTGCACAAAAAGAAGGCATTGATTATGAGGAGACCTTTGCCCCCACAACAAAATGGGCAACCATCCACACTCTATTTTCCCTGGCAACACAAAATGGATGTGAAGACTGCTTTCTTGAATGGAGACTTGAAAGAGAATGTTGGAGTTACTTCACACACACCTAAGATTTATTTTTCCTAAGGCTTTTCCTATGTTTATTAGTCATTATTCAGTCTCCTATATTTTAGGAAGAATATTCCTCTAGGGAGAATATTCTCTTTAGTTTTCACTTCAGTTTGATCAGTTGAGTGGAGTCTAGATGCTACATTGGGATTATCACCATGCAGCATTGGGATCATCACCAACTAATGCACATTATCCTTGGGATCATCACCAGACTAGCGCATTACCCATGATTCCGTGATCTCCTCCTCACTTCACTTTGTTTTAGTCAGTTAACTGAAGACTAATAGACCAATTAACTCAGCTAGGTGGCAGTTCACTCCCGTAACTGCTCGAGAGACTAGACTAGGTGGTGGTTTACTCTCGTAACTGTTGGTGTGTGTCCAAATCGCTCTAGACCACCCCTATGACACATTGGCTTCTCCTCCAGTGCACATTGGTTGAGTTATACATAGTGTAAATTATCATTCATTCATTTGGTTAATGACAATTCTTCCATTCTTTCTCTCCTGCTTGTCTTTTCTTCTATTTTTTCTGCAACTATGTATGTTAATTCCCAGCTAGATCTATTATGTGCAGAATCAACAAATTTACAGAGAATGTGTTCATGTCTCAAATAGAAGGCTTTGTTGTGAAGGGACAAGAACATAAGGTATGCAAACTCATCAAATCCTTGTATGGCTTGAAACAATCACCACGAGCATGGTATGAAAAGTTATCCAAGCATCTTCTGAAATTGAATTTCAAGCATTTCAATCTTGTCGATGCAACTTTGTTTGTCAAGAAAGTTGGAAAAAACTGTTGTATATCTTGTAGTATATGTAGATGATCTGTTCATAATATGGAACAATGAGAACTACATTGCATCCATAAAGAAAGAGTCGAAGAAAGTATTCAAGATGACATATTAAGGACATCTTCACTACTATTTGGGCATTGAAGTGATACATAACCCAAAGTACATATTCATCTCCTAGAAGAAGTACATTGGAGAAATGTTGAACAAGTTTGGCATGGTTGAGTGCAATCATGTGTCTACTACAATGGAACAAAACTTGAAGTTCACATCAAAAGAAGGAAATGAATTTGAGGATGCAACCAAGTATAGACAGCCTGTGGGAAGTCTTATCTATCTTACTACCACTAGACCATACATTTCATTTGTTGTTGGGATTCTTTCTAGGTTCATGCAAAAGCCTTTGAAATGACATTGGTCTACTGCAATGAGAGTTCTAAAATACTTGAAAGGAACTTAAGATTTTGGACTCAAGTACTCTAAGGTAGATGTCTTCAACTTGATCAAATGTTCTGATTTAGAATTTGATGGGGATAAGGAAAATGGAGTGTCAACTTCAGGTTATCTCATGAGTCTTGGATCAACAACTGTCTCCTGGAGATCACTCAAACAATCAGTCCCAACAGATTCCACAACAAAGGCAGAATATGTGGCAGTTAGAGAAGTGACGAAGGAGATTGTGTGGCTTAGAAAAATACTTGAAGATTTGCAGGAGAAACAAGTAAATTCTACTCCTCTTCTAGTTGATTTTTTTTTTGCAATCAAGTTGGCCAAGAATCCCAAATTTCATGATCGAACCAAGCACATCAACACAAAGTATCACTTGATTCAATATCATGTAGAGGCCAAGACTATTCACCTAAGACATTGTTCCATAAATGAGCAAATTGCAGACATCTTCACCAAAGCGCTTGGAAGAGAAAAAATTGAGAAGTTTGGAATGATGCTTGGACTCACACACAGCCCTTCGGATTAAGGGGGGGTATGTTGGACATGCAATCCTTCATGGTTACGTTACTTGTAACTATATGTAAATATGAAGAGTCGTAGGTGATAGGAATGGTCACTCGTTTGGGAAGACCAAGAGTCATTTACTCATGTATATATTCACCTATCATACTAATACGATATCATCAAGTGTGGAGTTATCTTTTCTGCCCAATGCTTGGCTTGACACTTTAGTACTAAATACTCTATGTAGTTGGTTCCACAAAATCGTATCTCCTAATTGTCTTTTACTTTGCTCCATTTTCAAGTGTGTATTAAATTTATTTGAAGAGTGTGATTAAATTTTTCAAAATGTTATTAACAAAATTATAAATGACTAAAGCATGACATAAGGGCTACTACAAATTGAAAACATGTTTATGTAATAAGCATAAATAATTATATTTGAGGCATAAGTTTTCGTAGCTCTAAAAACAAAGTAAACAAAACATTAACATGTTATCTTACCGAAACACAAAACAAGAAGACTATTTTCAAACTAAACCCCACCACATGGATGTGTCACCATAGTAATAACTTGTAATACAGAATAAGTAATAACCTATAAATCTTGAAGTCCACAAGGCATGCCACATACTCAGTAATTCTAGTACCAAAGTGAGAGAGGGTGTTATCGCATTGACATGATAACTTATAATGCAAAGTGTTGGCACAGGGGTAGACCTAGGGTTCAATGCTTCAACAACACATCAACAAAACCCTAACTACCGACCCTCTCAAAAACACTTGCGAAGCAGGTGAAGTCTCACCCGAGGTAGAGGCGGGGGGGGGTTACAGGACTCAAGTGTCTGTAACCAAGCTGGGACACAGATTTGTGATTACAATTACTTTGCAGGGTACTTAAGAACAACACGCATTAGTTTATCACCTTTATTCACATCGCAGAACAAACCCTAAGAATAGATCGGTGCAGTAATACTAACAAAATACACATCGCACTTAGCATCATAAGTTAGATATTAACATATTCAACATAGATAAAGCACTAAGCATTCATAGATTTATCTATCATACATAACAACCAATGCACTAAGCAAATTCTCAGCATAAACAACATAGCACAAACCAAACCATCAACACATGATCTACGTGGTTCACCCCAGTGTGGGGCTACATCCACCAACGACTTCTTCTTCTTTATTAGTCTCCAATCTCTTACATTCTTCTGCTCCTATGCACTAATCCACAAAGTCGAGCTTCACATCGGACAGGTGATCTGTGCAGATCCACCTTCCCAAAATCAAGTCAAGGCACAGAGCCAACTCCTCTACTAAGAACGGAGCTTTACATACATAGTTTGTTGCACTAAGCAACCCAAAACTACTTGCGTCTTGCACTTAAATTACAACCCCTTTCTCTCTACATTACATTCTTACACTTATTTATACTTTTACATTCGCTTACAAAAGGCCTAATCATGGGTGAACCCATGGGCCGACATCCCATAAACCCTAATACAAAAACCCTAAGAACCCCATCCCAGGTCCACAAATCAAGTGAGATCCCCCGATCTCAGCTCTGCCTGGGCTCTCCATCTTCGACTAGCCTGTCGAAGTCCAAAAAGGTGGTCAATCCTGACCAATGTTTCCCCAAAACATGGGCGAGAGCCAACAAGCCCCCAACACTCACTTGTGACTAGTCCCGAATCACTCAGATCTGAACAGTGCTGCTTCGAAGGCCTCGATCTTAGCTCGAGCTGCCTCAACTTGTTACTTCGCCTGAGATTCCTGCTCAACTAACTCCTGGATCATTTTCTTTGTAATAGGCCCTTCCAGGCATTGTTCCACTATCGCAACTACTTGGTCCAATTGCGAACCTTGTCCTTCGATCTCTTCAAACACTGCACATGCTTCTTTGTACACTGGTTGTAGCCTCTGTGTGACTTCCATTACTCTGCCCTAGATGGCAGTAATCTGCTATTGGACCATGCGTTGTTCTTGTGATCTCTTCATTCTCTCGACTGCAGTGAGTGACTTCATTTGCGCCTGAACTGTTAGTGCATGCTGCTGCTCCTCCTGTAGCTGCGCTTCCAACTTCCTAAGCTCTAGATCTTTTGTGAGACGTTCATAGGTCTGCGTGCTTCTGTCACTCAACTGCTTCCATTCTGAGGTGAGGGCTCTAATCCTTTCAACTGCGCTCTTAGCAGCTTCCTCCCTCTGGTCGCGCACTTCCTGCAGAGTACTTGGTACTACTTGAATCTCCAACTTCATTATCCTCGCTTGAAGCTGTTGAATGGCCTCAACGAGCTTCATCACTTGAACCTCGATTGTCTCATGTTCTTCTTGTGCCAAGCCTGACACAGAGCGAAGTGCTCTGCCCATCGCTTCTTTGAATGCAGTCTGCTCTGCGAGAAGCTGATCCTTTTCCCTCTGTATCTTCGCTTTGTCTTCCTCAAGCATCGCCCATAACTCATCCCTCTCGTTTTCATAAGTGATTGCACAGTACCGCGCAACTCGTAGTTTCTCCAAGATATCCTCTCTTTCTTTCTTCAGGGCTTCTATAGCCTTCTCCTTCTCCTCTTGGACTCTCTGAAGTTGAGCCTATGTTGCATCTGCAAGTCTTCGAAGTTGGGTTGGCTCATACCCCAACTCTACAGTCTCTGATGAGGAAGGCATAGTGGATACCACACAGACCGAGCGAATAGCTTCATGTATCTCCTTTAGCTCCTTCTCGACCTTCTTGTACAGATCTTCCTACTTTGCTCCATATCTCTGCAATAGATCTTCGAACATGTCCTCCATCGCTCCGCAGACTAGACCAATATCATCCTCTGTAAGCGTAGCCTCTAGCTGGGGTTTATTGGCGCGGGTCTTCTTTCTTGTTGAGGGTTTCTACGGAGAAACCTTCCTTTTCTTCGGTGTTTCTGTCTAGGTAGGACGATCCTTCGGCGGTGTAGCTTCGCCTTTTCCTTTCTTTTCTCCTTCGTCCCCTCCTCCTTCTTGATTTACTTCGTCTCCTCCTCCTGTGGGAGAGCTAGATCCATTTCCTTCCAAGGTGTTGTCCTCCTCATCAGTTTTTATGTCTTGGACTTCCTCCTCCTCCTTCTTCTTCTTCTTCTTTGCACTGGTCTGTCCGACATGCTCGACTCGGGTGACCAAGGGGCTTCCTATAATGTTAGCGTCAGAGATTTCTATGTCTGCAATGGGTACAAGGAACTCCTATGGACATTCTTTGGTGATCTGTTCCATGTCCTCGTCGGTCAGCTTGTAATAGGACTGCAATTGTTCCTTGCTCTCATCCCTGCGTGTAGTAATATATATGAAATGTCAATCTGCGTGGAACTTAGAGATCGGTCTGTACTGGTGCAAGGTGTGTGGAGTCATCTGCAAGAACGACTCAATGAAAACCTTCAGTTGTTGATAGTAGGCGTGGAACACTGCGTTCGACTACCATTGCCTTGACATATCATTCATATACCATAAGGTTGAGAATCTCGCGGCCAACCGCTCCGATGGTTCAATCTCTGGGAAGGTAGCTCCTTCCGGCATTTGCCAAGCGACAAATGCAATCAACACGAGTAGCCAGCTGAAGTGGAACTCGTATCCCTGATCTTGTGCTTCACGACAGTCTTTCTCAAGCTCGTTGATGAGGTAACTTTCCCAATTCATCTGCATCCCCTCCACGCATTTTCCTACGAGGTCCACCATGAACTCGGTGACCTGCGTGGGGTGGTTCTTTCTTACAAGCTTGCCAACTATGAGTTGGTAAGCAAGGCGCACTGCTCCATCTTGGATAGAGGCTACCTTGTAGCCTCTCTTTCCCTTCTCAACTTCACCATATGCTTCCTTTATGCGTTGTGCCAGGGAGTGATCCAAGGCCTTCCCTGGGTAGAACTGTTGAGGTTCAGGTCCCTGCATGCTCAGTCATGTGATCAAGTGGATTGACGTCGGATCCATAGTAATCCGCCTGTCGAGCCATAGGTATCCTCCATGATAGCATGACAAGAGGAGTTTAACGCAAGCATTAACCTCCTGATGTCGGCCAAAGTGAGGAATCTTCATGACATTCAGTATCGTGGACTGCGCCAACTCCTTAATCTAAGGCTGGGAGACTATGTGAGGCTTCTTTCCAGTTGTCTTCATCAGGTATCTATGAGGTGCGAGCATGGCATAGTTCTTTCTGTCACCGAGGTTGACATCATTGTTCTTCAAGGATGGGATCTGTCCCAACTGACTTCCCTCTACACGTATCCCCTTCGAGATGTACGCGGTGATCAAAAGGTACTCATAGTCCCTTGGGATGTTGTCGCGGTTAACCGCGCTAGCCAAAGGCGGGATGTAATCTGGTAAGATTGACGGGATCTGCTTTGCATTAACCAAATCATCGCGACGTTTACTTTGCTTCTCAGTCACAGGGTTAGCACGACTAGAACGTCGTGCGGTCGAAGGGGAAGCCTGTAGTCCCCTAGTCAACGATGCCTAAACATCTTCAGACATAGCTCTGTCAGCCATAAACTTCTTAAGGACCTCTTCGATGGACTTCTCTAACTTAGTTTGTTCGCCCGACATTCTCTCTTTTAATCGGATAGGTCAGGGTAGGCGAACTGAAAGATGGAGTAAGCAACGGATGACAATGTCTAGGTTCTGAAATCACAGTTCGACACACAATCAGTTCTCAGATAATCATGAGGGGAAAAAAGTGGTCCCGACGCAACATCGGATGGGTTAAATAAGCGAGCATCATAACATATTCTTCCAACAGGCAGGACTTCTTCCATCAATGCAAATATGTCCATTATGGCACGATCTCAATGTCCCAAACGCAGTCTATTCACCCATAAATGCGCTTCCTAGCCGTTCTGGAGCGTCGTTCTAACGGTCGAGGTGCCTCCAACTGTCATATAGCTTTGTTGGGGCGAAGTACCTTTCTATGCAGTTCTGTTGTTTCGACGAGGTTCAAATTATGCAAACCTGCCTCCTGCGAAGTCTTCTCTGTAACTTCCTGTAGCTTCTCCAACTTGGCTTTCGTCTTATTGAGCTTCCTTGCCTTCTTTCCTATGATCTGAGTTTCTCTAATTGTTTATGGATTTCTCTTTCCATTCTTATTCCTATCTTCTCCTAGCGTAGTAACTTCACGCTGCTGGGGTGCTCTTAAAGGGTTCGAAGTCAATATCCCTTCCCTTACCACTTCGTGGATGGATATACTTTCTTCTTGCATGGATAGGTCCTTCAAATCTTCTTGTGTTCTTTCAACTTTGATAGTTAATTTTCTTGCCTTCTGTTTCTTTGACTCAACTTCTCGTTCTTCTATCAGTCAATCTATCTTTCTAGCTATGAAATCCCTTAGTTCTTGCTTTTTCTTTTCTGTAGTTTCTTCCTCTGCTTTCCTTATGATCTGATCCTTCTCGATCCAAGTTTTTCCTAACAAAAGAGGAAAAGGGGCGTTGTTTTCAACAAACTTAATGACTTCAAATTCCTCTTCTGTCAATGTTCCAAGAATAATAACAAGCACAATAGTAACTCTTCCACACATGGTTATCATCTTTCCTTTAAACAAACCTATTCTTCCTAAGGAAGATACTATAGTAGGCTTTCCCAAAATTTCCCAAGTGCTTTTCGTCATAATATTCACTGGAGTTTCCTCGTTCAAGACACAGTCTATGTTGAAGTCTCCTATTCTTGTACTTATGCATTGTTTTACCTTCAAAATATCTGGTAAACTAACATCTTTGTGATCATCCATTACTTCTTTTAACTGTACTAATGTAGTCTGAACTTCCTCTGATCCTTTCTCCTTTTGGTCTTCTAACATGCTCTTATTCTCTTGACTCATGTTCATTTGTTCAACTTTAGTAATCATCCTTGGGCAATCCTCAACTTCATGACCAACAATTTTACAACAGAGAAAAATAGGACCTGCACCAGGGCATTCCTTAGCAAGATGTCCTGGTCTTCTGCAGTTATAACATAGGGTTAATCCTCTCTTCCTCTTGTATGTTCCCCAACTTCTTTTGTACTGCGCACTAGGATCACAGTGCTGGACCTGCAATCTGCAAAAATTCCTTCTAGGCTCCTACATCCAATTATTAGTCCAAAAATTCTTTCTATGCATAGGAATAACATATCTTTCTCTATTTCTGTCAAATTTATTCAGATCAACTCTTTCTTCTAATTATACCCTAGCTTTCAGACTAGGACAGAATCTATCAAACATACCAAATTCATGCTTTCAAGAAAAAAAATTTCCACTTATCTTACTCTATCAAAGTACAAAGCTTTACCTCTTTCAAGATCTTTACCTCTTCTCTTTAGATTGAGTTTCTTTCTTAGCACAGAGCTTCGCAAGTCAAGTAGAGTACTGTGCACTACATCAACAGATCTACATACAAAGCTTCTCTTTTCTTTACTTCAGTTCCCATCAATCACAGTTTTAGTCTCAACAATGAAACCATTTGTTGGCACAGGGGCAGACCCAGGGTTCAACACTTTAACAACACACCAACAAAACCCTAACTATCGACCCTTTCGGCAACACCTGCGAAGCGCGAAGCAGGCGAAGTCTCACCCGAGGTAGTGGCAGGGGGGTTACAAGACTCAAGTGTATGTAACCAAGCTGGGACACAGATCTGTGATTACAATTACTTTGCAAGGTACTTAAGAACTTAAGAACAACATGCATTAGTTTATCACCTTTATTCACATAGCAGAACAAACCCTAAGAATAGATCGACGCAGTAATACTGAAAAAATACACATCACACTTAACATCATAAGTTAGATCTTAACATATTCAACATAGATAAAGCACTAAGCATCATAAGTTAGATCTTAACATATTCAACATAGATAAAACACTAAGCATTCATAGATCTATCTATCATACATAACAACCGATGCACTAAGCAAATTCTCAGCATAAACAACATAGCACAAAACAAACCATCAACACATGATATACGTGGTTCACAGCAGTGTGGGGCTACGTCCACCAACGACTTCTTCTTCTTTATTAGTCTCCAATCTCTTACATTCTTCTACTCCTGTGCACTAAGCCACAAAGCCGAGCTTCGCACCGGACAGGTGATCTGTGCAGATCCACCTTCCCAAAATCAGGTCAAGGCACAAAGCCAACTCCTCTACTAAGCACAGAGCTTTACATACATAGTTTGTTGCACTAAGCAACCCAAAACTACTTGCCTCTTGCACTTAACTTACAACCCCTTTCTCTCTACATTACATTCTTACACTTATTTATACTTTTACATTCGCTTACAAAAGGCCTAATCATGGGTGAACCCATGGGCAGACATCCCATAAACCCTAATACAAAATCCCTAAGAACCTCATTTTGGGTCCACAAATCAAGTGAGGTCCCGCGATCTCAGCTCCGCCTGGGCTCTCCATCTTCGACCAGCCTGTTGAAGTCCAAAACGGTGGTCAATCCTGACCAATGTTTCCCCAAAACTTGGTCGAGGGCCAACACAAAGACTTCCCAGTTAGATAAAAGCTAACTAAAAAACCATGGACATGTGGCACAACCCTAGATTCCATCTATACACTAATGGTAAAACTTGAAGATGTATCCTAATCACCGCGTTAAAAAATAATTCACCAAAGTCACTTGAAAATGGAGCAAAGTAAAAGTTCATGAAATATTCTTTTTTGGGGATTAATTACTTGAAACATTTAATGCTTAAGTCATTCACTATGACCGATTTCTCACGAGCATTACCAATTTCTCATAAGCTTGAATAATCCACTTAGAACACATTATATTAGGTGATGCATACATGGAGAAGAAGTGAGATTGAAACTAGTGAAATGAATCACATAGAGTTAATAAGCACCATTAGGACTTTCCCCTGCCATACATGGTTTCTCTCATCCAAAATTGCATAGAGTAACTAGGACTTTTTAGGAAAGTCATCCATTGGAGTGTGACTTTGGCTCAATTGTGCTTAACCATGGAATTCCCCCCAATAGTCAAGCTGGCATATCTTGCTACCCCTTTTGCAAGACCTTTGGCAAGTATTGTGCCTTATGACTAACCATTTAGCGTTCCCTTCTCTTTCTTTAAGGATGTGGTGGTCTTTCACAGTTCAATGTTATAAAATATCATTTTTCGAGATTAACTACATGGAGTATTTAATAATCAAATCATTCACTATTACCCGTTTCCTATGAACATTATCTCATGAGCATGAATAATCCACTCAACACTAAGTCATAAGGGGATGCTCGCAAGGGTGAAAAGTGAGATTGAAACTAGCAAAATGAATTGCATAGTGTCAATTGTCAACTTCGAAACTTAAACCCAATAATTAAGACTTCACAAGAAGGTTACCCATCCCAATAATCAAGACTTCTTGAGAAAGTCACCCACCCTAATACAACTATGGCTCAAGCGCACTCAACCATGTAGTTTTCTACATAGTAAAACTTTCTTAATGTATTATCCCATTTACAAAACCTTCCCAAGTATTGTGCCATATGAACCATTCATTCATAGCTCCCTTCTCTTTATTTGAGCATGGGTGGGGATTTTGCAATCCAACATGATGAAATATCCATTTTCAGTAATCGTGTGAAGTATTTAATATTGAATTCATACATTTTGACCTATCTCTCTTGAACATCATTCACTAACGACGAATTTATCATGAGCTTGAGTAGTACACTAAGAGATGCTTATAAGGCGAAAAAGTGGGATTGAAACTAGAAAAATAAATTGCATAGCGTCAATTGTCACCTTTAGGACTTGGATCTAATAACGAGGACTTCTGAGGAAGATCACCCATCCTTGTATTACTCTGTCTTTTTGTTTGTTTGTTGGAAACAAGTCTATTTCTATTTATCACAGTAAATAGAATTTATACAAAATCCACTTAGCTGCTAGCTTGCCATTGGGGAAACCAGACCAACAATAGTGGTATAAGTCAACTATCCATAGAGTTTGATCAAGATGATGTATTTTGACTATACTAGTGAGACTATTAAACCAGTCCAGATTTCTAAAATTCTTGATATAGCGGTAATGTAAACACCTAGGAAGTAGGTATAGAATAAGAAAAAATTCCAACATATAGAAATTTAGTTTTGAAGGGTGCAACCTGGCCTTGAAGATTTCCCATTAGTCGAACGTTGGGGAGTACCATGAGTTTGAGCAACGTCTCGGTGAACTTGAGGAGGAAGCCTTGAGATGGTATCTTTGAGTTGAAGCATTACTTCATCTAGCTGCAAGACAACTTCTTGACACACCTCATCTCGATCATGCAAGATCTTCCTTATAAGTGTCTTGATGTGCCAATACAGGTCAACTGTTTTCATGTACTTGGTATCCCTCGCTCTGGAGTTTCTTGGGTCAGGGATCTAATTTTCCCATTCTGCATCTATATCCCAGTCATGGATAGTCCCCCTTTCCAGGAGGATGGCATTCTCGACATTCTTAATTTCATCTTTGATATGAGGAGGGGTCTATTCCCAAAGCTCATTGGATGAGGCTCGAACATCTTGTTGCAACCCGATGTTGACAGGTTCAGGGCAAGAGATGGAGGGGTTATGCTGAGACCTATGGCCACAATGATACCCTCGTCCATGCGGCATAACGAAATGCAAAAGGATAGAGTAAAATGACATGGAGGTGAGAGTTGACTACTGATGGAAGGTCAGGCAAAGGGAAATAATAGAGCAAGCACAAAGGGGAGAGTTGACGTCCCCTTTTATCATATTTTGAAGCCACAACATCCCAAAATCCCCACAATAAGCTATGATACTAAGTCATTGAGCTAGTCCTTTGCAATCCTTCAAACTTATGAGAAATTGCTCATAAAAAAATAGTTACAATAAATGACCTTGATATTAAATACTTCATGTAGTTAAATTCTAAAAAAAATATTTTTAATTGATTTTTACTTTACCCCTTCCAAAAGTGATTTGATTTTCCAAAATATTATGAACAAAATTGTAAAGAAGTGTAGATCCATACTTGAATGAAATGACAAAAAAAATTTTACACCTTAAGAAATTTGATCATTTTCGGTGTTTGATAGATTCTAGTTTAAGTTTTTTTTAATTGAGCCAACTTTATTTTTATTATTATTATTTTTTTAATTGAGTCGACTTTAATGTTTATTTTAATGTAAATTTATCTAACCTAACCTAACCCAATGCTAATGTGACAACATCTACCCCATATTAGGTTGTAGAGCACCTCACTACTCTTGACGTACTCTCCCTTGAATTCCAAGGTGTCATAAGTTAAACTCTCATGATCCTTGGGACTATGGTTTACCCCTTCAAATATAAAAATAATAATAATAAAAAACAAATCACATCAAAGATAATAACTTATAAACCTAAGAGCCCATGTACATATTCAATAATGTTATAACTTATAAACCTAAGAGCCCATGTACACGTTCAATAATGTTAGTTTTGAAGTAAAAAAAAAGACCATCACATCAACATAACAACTTGTAACTCAAAACCTTCGTAATTAAACTTAGAAGCCCACCAGAGATCCACACGATAATGTTAGTAGAAAATGCTATCGCCATCACGGCTTATATCCCAAATCCTTCGAAGTTCCCATTTTAGCAAAAGGTAACTCAATCATGGATATTTGGTACAGCCTGAGGATCCATATATACACTAGTTGTGTACTTGTTTTATTAAAGATTTGAGTTACACCTCTGCATCTAAACACCAGTTCTGTACTTGTTTTTTTAATTAGAGATTTGAGTTACACCTCTGCATGTGAAAGCAGTAGCTGTAACCCAACTAGAAAAATGGTTCGCAACAGTAGCCAAGAATAAGAAGAAGCAGCGATTTCTTAAGCCCCTAATTCGACTTCGAGCCCACGGCTTCCAGCGGTAAGTTCCAAATCGTACTTATTCAATGCTTCTGTTTCCTTATAAATTTTCTGCAAATTTATGTCATATTGCTTCGAGTTCAGAGAAATTAAATCTAAATCGACCCCACAAATTAAGTCTAGTATCATGCAAATCATATCTAAATCAAGTCCAGTATGATGCATGCATGCTGTATGGTCTACACTAAACCAGATAGTGCATCTGGCAAAAGTTTTGGAAAATAAATCCATGTTTTACCAAAAATATGCTAATAACCACCTTAAAAAAATTAAAAAACTCTAAAATAATACAAGTTCAGTGTGCTGTGGTTTTGTGGTTGAGATGGTGTGTCACAACAATAATGACCCAGGTTCAAATTCTGGTCAGCACAAAGGCCCCACCATGTGTATGAATTGGCTGAGCTTTATTGCGATAATGCAGAGTTAGGATTCGTAACATTCCACATGATAAAAGAAAATGTCTGTCCTTATGGAAGAAAATAAAAAAGTATAAGTTAATCTGAACTGAGAGAAGGATGATGGATTCCTTAAATCTCATGCTTATTGCAGAGCATTTATTCCATTCAAAGAGATCGGTAAGCATTGAGAGGGATCTTTAGAGAGTAGATAAATTAAAACCCTATGATAAATGCATGATTTTTTGTTTTTATCCACATTGTTGGTGTGGACTTACATTTACAAGTACAAAGATTATGGTTTGTAAAGAGGCATGGGAGCATTTATGCTGGTTTTATTCAGCCGACCCATGCTCATCTTAATTTGTCAAAACTACTACCCTCGTCTGGGTGCCTTTCAGTAGCTTAGGGTTGTTTTCCATAGTCAATTTTGACTGGAATTTTTATATGAAGTTAAAAACAATTTTTTTGCAGATGCAATGTAGTAGTCAATGGTATAGGCCTGTCCCCAACGTCTAGAGCAATTGGTGAAGGAGTGCGCTGTTAAGGCACTCCGTAAGTGAAAGTCACCAGTTCAGAACCCCTGGGGACACCTCAAATCCAGCCATGTTAAGGGCTGGTGTGGTCCAGGCCGGGTGCGATCCCTGGGTGATTTTGATGGCATAGATGCCCCTGGGTCGTGGCATCTCAGCCACAGGCCAGTCCCGCAGGTCAGGGATAGTATAGCCAACAACAACAAAAAAATGGTATAGACCTAGTGACTGCAGTTTGTGATCTTTTTTTGGAAGAAAATGAGATTCGCTGATATTGAGCACTGGCAAATTTAATGGCTATTCAAATTGGCCATGCGAGGTTTTTCATAAAATTCGAAGAATTTGTTCAGCTTTTTTATCTTTTGGCATGTTAAACTTAATAGATCAAACATAAAGCACCACACATTACACACAAACAATATGATTTTGAACAATAAATGATATTTTAACATTTTTAGTCTTGACATTTAATTTGACATATCTTTGGATCTGATTTAAAGATATTAATAATATTTGTATTTGCTTTTTGTTTGAACATGTGAAATTATACAAAATTTTCTTAATTCTCCAATGGTGATTTTTTCATCTTCTTTTGCACGGGTGAATTTATCCAAACTTCATTGTCACCAATTTCAGTCACAAACATGAACCAGTTGACTTAGAAGCTCTGGAGTAATTTGAAAGAATGTTGTTATGTGCAATTAAATAGAATCAGTTTCTCTTACTTGTGCCAAAAGCATTAAATTCATTATATTAGAAGACAGTTTGGATAAGACATGTTAACTGAACTAAAATAACTATGTCAGAAGTCTCCCTTGAAATTTTTATCGAGATCCCTGTTAACTGTCCAGCCCCCGTTTTCAATAAAGTGACTGTTAATGGCAAATACATCAAATTATTCCCTTCCTACTTTTCTCTGAATAATTTAAACTCAAAATACCATTATTACAAAATACAGAGTTTGGCATGTAATGGACATTCTGTTTAGAAGGATTCCTCAACTGTTCCATGTTTGAGAGTGCCTAGGATTTAACACTAGATGTTTGATGTGCTAGTTTGGAGAGAGGCATAATTAGCATCGAAGGAAAGAACAACCAGGCTTGATAACATTGCCAAAGGACTGATTAACCTAGAGTGTGGCTTTTCAATATATGTTCCTCTTATGCATATCCTGAGACTTGTCTGGTGTCTTGCAACAAGTAATTTCATTTCACAGTTTACCTCAAATCTCTTGGACAATCCGGATGCCATTGTTGTTTATCTGGTGTCTTGGCAGTAAGGCCATGAGTGTTGTGTGCACTTTCCCTGAACAATTTCATGGAGTAGTTACATTTCTAGTGAAAAATCTTACTTCTGTGAAGCCACTGTTCCATGTTGACAGACCATTTTTACAAAAAACATTTTCTTAAAACATTGATGATTGTAAAATAAAAAGGCCACATGTGTTTAATATATGCCAAAACGCAGTTGCAAGAATGAACGGTATAGTAAATTTCTTTGATGAATTGAATGAAAGATAAAGTCCAGTAGCATCATTGCATATAACGTTAAAAAAGCTGTCTTTGAAGAGAGAGTCGAGTTGTGTGGATTTTCAAATAGCAAAAATTGTTGAATGCAGGAGTGTAATCTTCGTTTTCGACCATGGCTGAAAATGAAGATTACACTCCTGCATTCGACATGCCTCCTTAATCTGGACAGAGGGCCTCGGACAGAAGACATTCCCTCACAAGCTACATCCTTAATAGGAGTTAAATAGATGTACCCCCCTGAATGCCATATCTCCCACACGAATATGGTTCCACAAGTTGGTGAAGATGGCTTTTGGCAGAGATATAGAAGAAAGATCCACTATAATATGCTGAAAATCATCTGTAGAATCATCTATAAATTATAGCTGGACAGACCCTGCAGACCTGTGAGTAAAAACTGCATCAAGGAAGGTGAAGAACTACTTAGCTCCCCCACTAGAACAATTGGTCATAGGCCCACAAATGTCACCATGAACCAATAGCTGGGAATCATGCCTCACATCACAATAAACCGAAGCATCCATTGCACAAATGAGAGAGTTGTGGTGTATTTTTACACAACTCAAGTAGGTAGGGTGCTTTCCCAAGGAGGAGTTCTGGGCCTACATTGAGATGACTAGGTTGGCCTTAACCACAACATAGTATTATAATAAAATGATTACATTAATGCTAACCAAATGGATTAATGACACAATGTGAGTTGACTGTAGCCAAATGTGGGGTTTACACCATTCTCAATAAGATGGAGAGCAGGGCGAGACGGAGCCTCTATTTTCCATGGACTCTGTCCTTTGGATACATGTTCAGAAGTTGGAAGTGGAAAAATAGGAGAGTTGGAATTGGAAATAAAACTCTTTTAAGAAACTTATTTGGGATCATATTGCGTGGTAAAAGGACACTCGCTACATGAACTGGTGTAATAAGTCACAGGATGACAAGAGCTAACAAACAATGATACTCAGGATCACCAAGAAAAGCAAGATAATGCGGATGCAATGGGGATAAAAAGGAGGAATTGTAACAAGCCTCCTCTACCATAAAGAAAAATAGAATCAACCTTTCGCTATTCCGTTAATTATCGAAGAATGTGGAAAGAGATTAAACACTGGGCGGTTGGGAAAATTGTTTGATATTGGAGGCAAAGAAGAAATAGATAGGCTTGTGACATTCCCTTCTGTTGATTTTTCCTATAACTCAGCATTGAAATTATTGTCAATAATTTATCTTGACCAGAAATTATAATTGCTGATATAAAATCTGAAATTATGCAACTAACCTACAGATGAGTTATAATTCAGAAAATTGACAGCAGAGGCATACTGTAAACCAAGCACATAAATGGACAAACACCAGAAGTTACCCTGGAAACTCTAATGTGGTGAAAATGAGCTGAGAGGGGCTTTTATTGGACATTCAGGAGAAAAATTACAGCAGCAGAATTATCAGAAAATTCTTACAAACTTTCCCAATGAATTGCTCTCATTCCTCAGCAAAAATTTGCCCAACTGTTGGCTGTATGGCCCAGGCACGGCCTGTACGGACTTGGCCCAGGTACAGCCTGCTTGCTGCTGGCTGGTACGGCCTGCGTACAGCCCTATCAGGCTGAGAAAACGCGTCCTAAGCTCGGCCTCTTCCTCTCTGTTTGCTGCTGCTTGGAGTCGGCCCCTCTTTGCTGACTAGGATGGCCCAAGAATGGCCTCTTCTGGCTGCCCAAAAATGGCCGTGAACTTGCTCTCTCTGCCTTAGCTGTTCCCTCTTCTTCTCCTGCCCAAGTGCTCTCTTCTTCTCACAAATGAGAATTCATATCCTTTCACCCTCAGCCCCTTCCTTTATCCTCCTAGCAGCCACCTTTTCTTCCTTGAGATGTCTGCCAGTTCAGCCTCCAAGGCTCCAAGGAGGTGTGCCTCCCTTGGCTGGGCCCCACAATCCACTCAAGAGTCCATGAGGTGCACCTCACTAGCCAAGGGACCCACAATCCACTCAAAAGACAGAAATTTGCTGCATTTACCTAAGTTAGACTTAGGCTAAGGTAATTAAGGCTGATATGGGTCATTTGTGTGTCCATCAGCTAGCTTAGGACACATAGGCATAGCTGAGACGCCTACCGAGCAACAAAAAAACTAACACCTTCAATGTTGTTTGCCTGACAAATTTGCAAGATATGGTTGCAGTGGTTAATGAGTCTATAAAAGGGAGTAGTTCTCCTTGTTTTAAAAAGGTCCATATGATGCAGCGGCAACATGGTGTCCCTAATCCTCCCTAACTCTTGACATAACTAGTTGCAGACATGGTGTCACACAAATTGCTGTTAAACTAATATTTCACAAATAGGAAATAGATATAGAACCGGTTAGTAAACAATACAAAGTTTGGGGCAATCATATTCTGATTAATATGTTACATAAGAGTACATATTACAGAATTCACTCTTTCATTATTAGACCTATGTATTCCGTGCTCACAGTTCTCTCTCTTTTCTCTCTTCCATGCCCTCTCATCTACTGTCTATCCTATCTATTTAACCATTTGACATTTCACATTTTAGGTGCAATAACAGATGGATTTGTCTCCTTTTCGTCTGATTCTATCACTTCAGTTCCCAATGGCTGTTTGTCTTTTGT
>ML820745.1:82760-93198 GCA_009831015.1 Picea engelmannii
CCTTTCTGCATCCTTGTATTCTTCAGTTGAGTTCTTAGATTCATCTTCCGGTTTATGTTCTTTCCTTCATACAGTCTGGTCAAGGCATCAAACATTTCTTTCGGAGTCTTCTTAGATGACACATAAGGAATCGGGTGGTCTTTAATTGAATCTGCAATGATTCTTTTGGCCCTAATTGTGTCATTTTGATGCTTTGCCTTTTCTGCAGCATCGGCGGGTTCCGGTACTTCCTTCTTTGACGAATCTTGTTAGGTCATTCTCTTCAAGAATGAGGCCAATCCTATACTTCCAGGCACGGAAGTTTTCCACTCCTTCTAGCTTGTCAACAAGCTTAACGCTTGCAGACATCTTTACCTGGAGCTAGGAAAATGACCGAAAAATGAAAGTGCTCAAAATCAAAATCTGAACTTACCAGGAGGTGCGCTTGGTTGAGGCGAGTAGCCTGGTGTGTATCTGAGAAAATCCAACTTTTGCTTCTGGTTTTCTAGTACCTCTGGTACTCTAGTACTTCTGGTACACTGGTTTTCTGGTATTTCTGCTACTTTGTGAAACTAGGGTTTCACTTTCCGGGAGATGCAGCCACTGAAAAGGTGCGCTGAGAGTGCCAAAGTGATCCTTAGGAGAGGGCACACTTTTCTAAATGGTTTTGGGGCTGAAAAGCTTCACCATCAAAAAGCCCTAATTTTCATGTACGGCAACAGTGACGTTTTTCACTCTTGTGAAAGATGCTTCCTTCAGCTTGGCTCTGATACCATGTTAATGCTTAAGCCATTATTATAGTTCTTTGCATTTCATTAGATAACAATAGCATAATACAAGATCACTGAGAAATACACAATCACAAGAGACATAGCATTTATCCTAGGAAACCCTCTAGGGGAAGAAAACCTAGCAAAACTTCCTTATTATAGATAGCCAATACAATGCCAAGTGACCTCTTAAATTAATGCAGAAGATCCTCTCCCAGATATGCGCCACTCTCTCTCCTTCTTCTATTAACTGCAATTCCGAAACTTGTCTCACAAATGAGCAAGTGAGTTGTGTGTCTAAGTGAGGCCCTAGCCTCCTTATTTATACAAGACTGGCACGTGTGAAGTGTCTCTTCACTGGCAGGGCCGACTTCTCCAACTGGGTGGTTATAACCACCTTTATTATGTTTCGAGGCCTTTTTGATATATTCTAGGGCAGACTTCTTCTTTTGCCTTTTACAATTACAATATGACCAATCCGCAAAAGGGGATTTGGCCCTTTTAAAGTAGCCGACATGATCAATCCACAATGGGGATTGATCCAATGAATAATATATCAAATAATAATAAGAATACACTTTGCAGTTACATTATTTCAACAAATCTCACCATTGAGAAAGGTTGTCTTTACATCCATTTGATGTAGTTTCCAACCCATGGATGCAGCTAGTGCAATGATAGGACGGATGGGAGTGTATCAGGCTACTAGAGCAAATGTCTCCTCATAGTCAATTCCCTCCACCTATGAGAATCCTCTGGCTACAAATCTCGCTTTGTATTTCTCAACACTTCCATCAGTTGCATGCTTGATCTTATAGATCCACTTGGAAGTTACTACAAACTCCCCTTCTGGTCTCAGAACAATATCCCACACATCATTTTTCAAGATGGACTGATACTCTTCTTCCATGGCATCGAGAACATTAACTGGATCAACTGGAACAATGGTTGTCTCCCTCTAAACTGCTAAAGGGGAGAAGGTATTTTCTTTTCCTTTTTCTCAAATAGTTTGACTCCCTCTAAGTCAAGTGACTACCTCTGAAGTCTAAGGATAGACATCTTCCTTTTCCTGTTTGCTAATCTGGAGGCATCTCATGTCTTCTCAGGTCCTCTACTGATTCTACAGTACTTTTGTTGGTCTCTCGTACTAGGATAATAATCAATCAAGAAAATTTGGAGTCCCATACCAGGGATAATGGTCCAAGACAAGAGGGCTCCCACACCAGGGATAATACCCTTCATTATCATAATGCAAGCAACTATAGGTTAATCAAATAAGGAAAGTAGTATAAAAACTTACCCTAGTCTACAGTCATGCTCAATCTTGTATTTGGTCTTAGAGGAAGAAATCCTCATTTCTCATGTCTTCATCTTTCTGAGGTGGGTCTAGATCCATGTCAGTAGTGGAAGCATATTGTCTTTCTCTCTTCCTGGTAGGACAATTTCTCGCAATGTGTCCATACTTGTCACATCTAAAGCACTGGATCTTTGACATGTCTTTTCTCTGATCATAACCTGAAGCTAATGAAGTCTTCTCGTCTTTGAATGTTTGCCTGAAGTTTCTTTTATTTCTTCCTCCTTTCTTTGTATGAAGTGCAAGAGCATGATTGTCATCATGAGGGGAGTCTTCCACTCCTCTAGCTATAAGTCTGATTTCTTCCTGGGTATAGTCTGTCCATAAACAATCAAAAGTAGGTAGTTGTTCTCTACCACTGATACTTTGAAAAAATGGTTCCCAATGTTTTGGAAGATTATTGAGAATGGTCAAAACAAGTTCTCTGTCTGATATGATTTCTCCAATGGCACCTAGTTGATCTTTGATCTCTGACATCTTCATGAAGAAGATAGCAACGGTGTCACCTTTTGTCATCTTGATATTTTGAAGATGGCCCTTCAATGTAAGAGCTCTGAGGGTGTTGTTACTCTCAAACATATTCTTCAATGCTTCATACATTTCATAAGTTGTCTTCATGTTGGCAATACGAGGCGGAAGATGATCTCTTACTAAGTAGATGATTATCTTCCTTGCCTTGACATCATCTTCCTTCCTTTCTTCCTTCTCTTCATCGATAGTTGTCTCTAGTAAACCTTTTTGTATCACCCACAATAAGTCTTCATTTTCAAGGGTGACCTAGAGTCTTGAATTCCAGGAACTGAAGTTACTTGATCCATCAAGCCTATCTTCTATTAGAATATGATGGATGTGCTCGTTTAACCATAGACAATATCACTATTGTCACCCAACCATAGACCGAAGCCACCCCCGAGCACCTTAACCTTGACAAAGAATCATTCCGAAAGCAAACCCTAGGCTAGATAGCCAAACAAGATAGCGCACCAAACAAGAGTAACAAGAGCTGATCAGAGAGTCCAAACCATAACCAAGAGAGTCCAAAACCGAAATCTGTTAGTTGCAATGGCAGCTCTCCTCCAAACTTGCGCACAGACTGGCCAACTGTAGTGCGCACAAGTGTTGCTTCTGCAATTCTCAAAATACTGCCCAAAATGAAGACTGGCCTCCTGTATTTATACTAATTCTGGCAGACTGCTTGGGCCGACTTCTCATTGTGGGTACTAATTCTTTAGTATATCCTTTAGCCGACTTCTTCTCTTGGAGGTTAATAACCTAATATAAGTCATTCTCTTGAGTCGACTTGTCTTCTAGGGTTATTAACCAATTAATTAGGGTTTCTTCTTACTTCCCGGAATATTCTATTCTCGTCAGGTTTACACGTGGAGGTAAATACCTCCCGCAACTGCCATAATATCAACACTCCCTCCTAGCTAGGGAGGTATTGAAGGTAATGGTCTTGAGCACAAACATTTCATTTACCCGGTAGCATCAACATAGTCGTATAGACTAACTCATGATTAGATCATGAGCACCATCATCACTATCAGTGTCATCAGCTGCATCATCTCTCGAAACCATACTCCATCTGAGTAATCAGACATGATGTTGGATAAGTCACTCACTCCACAAAGTGACATAAGAGCCATTCTTCTAATCTGGAAATATGTCCTAGAAGAATAAATGTCCTGGACCATTTTCCATCTGGGGAATCTTTGTCCATTGATCATCCATCTAGCTGATAATCATTTCCAACACTACTGATAGTTTTCAGGGCAATCAGAATAATGTCATTCGATAGAACACAACTGTCTCTATCCACAGTAGTACACAACTACAATCCAGTGGTACACTGCCACACCAAGTAGCACACAGATACTTGATCAATGACATAAAGTCACAATCAGTGCAACACATCCACCACAGTAGTATATATCTACTGTCCGGAGACATACAGTCTCCATAACGATCATATCATCAACCTGCACAGAAAACATTGTTATGATATAAACTGAATCATTTGGGCCATTCTTCCACTCACATCTGTGAGATCTGGAAGAGCATCTGCCCTCAGAGGGTAAAACATCAATGATGAGCTATCTAGACTATTATTCTCAAGCAAGGAAGAATAATTGTCCCAATTTATGAGCCTGGACCATTCACCTATCTGGGCCATTCCTCCGGCACTAAACAAAGTGCAACCTAGAGAGAATGAATCTGCCCTAGGGAATGCATGTCCCTGATTGTTGAACCTGGACCATTCGCTTATCTGGGCCATTCCTCCCGCACTAAACAAAGTGCACCCTGGAGAAAATGAATTTGCCCTAGGGAATGACTATCTAGACCATTTCCTAAGAAAATGATTGTCCTGCACCAACCTCCAAAACGGACCATTCTTCAAAACTGCTCACAACTATGAGCTTCGAAAGAATGATTGTCCGGCGAGGCGGACCAGTCTTCTTGACCACTACTGAGAGTGACCGTCAAGAAGAGAGACTGTCCTAGACCATTCCCTATGTTAATCACAAGGGGAATCGTTGTCTATGGTACATCAGCAATCCATCGAACCATTTTCATTACGAAAATGGTCGTTCGATCTGGACCATTTTTCGAACTAGAAAATGCCTGTCCGTCATAAATCTCAAAACACTTTCCGAACTGGAAAGGAACTGCTCATCCTGGACCATTTTTCGAACTGAAAAATGACTGTCCATAAATCAATAACACATCAGTGCTCCCTCCCAACCTGGGAGTCATCTCTTCCTTTTTCAATAAGGAAGTCGTCTCCACGAACTCCAGCTTGAGTACACAAACTCTTTCATCTTGAACAGAGGCTTTACCAAAATGTCTGTTTATCTGTTCATCTGTGAAGATATATATTGGAGAACCACTTCTCCTTTCTGGACTTCATCACGGAGAATGTAATGGTTGATCTCGATGTACTTCGGTCTTTCTGGAACACTGGTTTTTTGAAGGCTTCATATAGCTCTGATCATCATAGTTGAATTCAGCTCTTTTGTTTCCTGCTAGCTCATAACATCGTGGCAAGGGTCAAACTTGGAACATATCAAAGTGGTACTTCTTCTGCCATCATGAGAGCTTTTTCATGGATTGGCAATCCATCATCCTTGAGTTATGAGTAACCATTATGATACAGTATCTCTGTTATAGAAGGTTTTTCACCACGCTTCTGTTGTGCATTGGAGATTCTCCACCAAGTTGTCTTCTTCCATCTCCATACAAAGATCTCTTCCTGGTATACCTCAAAGCCTTGAGGTTGTGCTACATACGTTCTTTGTTCAATTATTCTGGAGAACAGTCTTTGCATTCATCTAATGTAAACTCCAAACCATGGATATATACTCCATCATCACCTTTTGTTTCCTGCTAGCTCATAACATCGTGGCAAGGGTCAAACTGGAACATATCCAAGTGGTACTTCTTCTTCCATCATGAGAGCTTTGTCATGGATTGGCAATCCATCATCCTTGAGTTCTGAGTAACCATTTTGATATAGTATCTCTGTTATAGAAGGTTTTTCACCACGCTTCTGCTGTGCATTGGAGGTTCTCCACCAAGTTGTCTTCTTCCATCTGCATACAAAGGTCTCTTCCTGGTATACCTCAAAGCCTTGAGGTTGTTCTACATACGTTTTTTGTTCAATTATTCTGGAGAACAGTCTTTGCATTCATCTGACGTAAACTCCAAACCATGGATATTGCAGCCGATATAATGGCTCATGTAAAGGTATGTCTGGTTTACTGGAACAAACAATCATCATAGTCTTCTCCCTCCATCTGGGAGAACCTCTAGTTTTGGATCTCGCAATGCTTTCATTCATAAGTCTTCCATACAATGTTCTTCATCACAACTTTCAGTTCCTTTGCTTGATTGCTTTTAGTGAGTTCATATCAGGCTGGTAGTCTTGTGATTCTCGATACAATGACTGGTTGTTTTGGCTTTTCTTTATTTCTTGGAATCTTCATGTTCTTCCTCATGTTTCTCTTTAGCTCTTGGGTCCATGGAGTTTTCTATAAATTCCATGCCATGAAGATTCCACTTCTTTCTTTCATCATAGCATCATGGATGTGGATGGACAACCAGGGATACTTTAAGGCTTCTTTTCGAAGAAGGCTTCTTCTAAAGTCAAATTGAACACGTACTACTTTTCACGACTGCTACCATGGATATATACTCCATCATCTTCAATGGATCATAGGATTAGCTCCCTCTTAATCCTTGCTCCATGTATGAATGCATGCTCTTCTTTTGGAAATATATAATCGGCTCCCTCCATCTAACAGAGTCCACGCTTCTGTCTGCATCCTTATTGCCTTCTGCAAAGTGTCATAAGTCTTTCTCCAATATCCTCTTGATTGTTGACTTCTTTCTATCTTTACTTCTTCTAGGTTTCTTCAAGATTGATTCTGATTTCGGCTTATCTTGCAGTTGTTACTTATGTAATAACTTCCACATGAATTGTTACCAGGGGTTGTTGATGTACTTCATCCTTTCATGTTTATTGTCTGACTTGTAGTCATAGTGATAGCAATCCTTATCTTGTTGTTCTTCCATAGGTATAGTTTCTCTTGGAACATATTATCTTCGAGCAAATAGATATGCAAGATATGTACAGAAAACATGGTATATACAAGAACTATGAAGAGTATTGTTACCTTGTCTTAGAAGAAGAAGCTTGTTTTGTCCTGCCTGGCTTTCTTTGAGGGTTCCCTTTCTTCGGCAACTGATGCTTCGTGTGTTTCCTTCCTTTTCTTTAACTCGGGACAATGATTCTTGTAGTGACCATACTTTCGACAATTGAAGCATTGTATTCTTGACATATCTTTCTCTTGATTTGGTTTCTTCCTGGAGCCAAACTTCTTTTTATTCCTGAAATCTTTGAACCTTGCTGTGAAAGCTTGATCATCGTACTTCTTTTGGGGTTTCTCTTTTGCACTGATCCTTGATTCTTCTTGTGCACAGCAAGTCCAAAGTTCTTCAAATCTAGGATACTCCTTCCTTGTGTTCATGCTTGCGGCAAATGCATCCCATGTCTTGGGAAGACCATTGAGTACTATGTTTACCAGTTCCTTCTTTGAAATGATCTCTTCAATAGCTTGTAGTTGATCTCTTAACTAAGAGATTCTCACAAAGTATGATGTTATGCTGTCATCATCATTCATCTTCATGTCATGGAGCTCATTCTTCAGACTCATTACTTGTCCAATGTTTCTGACTGAGAAGAGGTGTGTTAGGGCATCGTACATCTTCTTGGATGAGTCAAGATGGGAGGTGTAGGGTATCAAGTGGTCTTTTTATAGAATCCACTATGATACTCATGGCATTGATGTCATTGTCTTTGAACTTCTCCAAAACTGCAACGTTCTGAGGTTCCTTCTCTTTTCCTTCTTCAAACTCTGGTTCCACGATCTTTCCTTTCACGTTATCCAACACTTTATTCTTGGCAAGGATGAGATCAATCCTTGTCTTCCATGCTCTGAAGTTAGAAGCCCCATCTAACTTGTTTTCTAACTTCATAGAGTAAGTCCTGGTTTCTTTGACTTGGTCAACCCTAGATTTGGCCAAAAACTCAAACTTGACGTCTTAGCTTGCTGAGAGTATCAGGAGATGCGCTAGGCTAAGGCGCACTAGTCTATCCGAAAATTAGGTCAATCGCTTCACTTAAGGTGCCTCAACGAGAGGATTAGGGTTTCTGCAACTGCACCTGCTAGTAACCCTAGCGGCAGTGCTTTGGTAACTGCTCTTGCTAGAAACCCTAGCGGCAGTTCTTCAACGAGCTTAGTATCCTTATGGCTATGCTCCCTTCCAGTGGTTAGACTGAATGAAGGAGGTGTGGGCCCATAACCTGTTAGAATATGATGGATGTGATTGTTTAACCATAGACAATATCACTATTGTCACCCAACCATAGGCTGAAGCCACCCCCGAGCACCTTAACCTTGGCAGAGAATCATTCCAGAAGAAAACCCTAGGCTAGATAGCCAAACAAGATAGTGCACCTCTCTCCAAGGATAGCGCACCAAACAAGAGTAACAAGAGTTGATCAGAGAATCCAAACCATAACCAATAGAGAGTCCAAAACTGGAATCTGCTAGTTGTAGCAGCTGCAACGGCATCTCTCCTCCAAAATTGCGCACAGACTGGCCAACTACAGTGCACACAAGTGCTACTTCTGCAGTTCTGAGAATACTGGCCAGAATGAAGACTAGCCTCCTGTATTTATACTAATTCTGACAGACTGCCTGGGCCGACTTCTCATTCTGGGTACTAATTCTTTAGTATATAATATTTCCTTTAGTCGACTTCTTCTCTTGGAGGCTAATAACCTAATACAAGTCATTCTCTTGAGTCGACTTGTCTTCTAGGGTTATTAACAAATTAATTAGAGTTTCTTCTTGCTTCCCGGAATATTCTATTCTTGTCAGGTTTACACGTGGAGGTAAATACCTCCCGCAGCTACCATAATATCAACAAGTCTGACGCACACCCATCACATGGGCACCTTCACCCCACATAGGGGTACACATCGTTTCATCTCAATCCGGAGAGGAACGACACACCCATCTCATGGGCATCCTCACCCCACACAGGAGCACACATCGTCTCATCTTAGTCCATAGAGGAACGACACACCCATCTCAGGGGCACACCCAACACATGGGCTCTCTCACAAGTCGACTCAACTCAGTCTCAGAGGATAAAGTGTCCTAGAGGATGTCTCACAAAGTTGTAATCATCAACATCATCTTTTAGGTTTCCTTATGGATGGTTCAAGAGGGGTGCAAGGGTCAAAGAGAGGCTCATTCCTTCATTTGTTCACCAAGAGAGTTGGGAGAGGACTCAAGAGCAAAGGGATGAGGATGGAATCTATGGATGACGGAAGTTTGGGCACCTCCTTTCATGGAGGGCTCATGGAGGCTTAGACCCTCTATTATTTGTGGTGAGAGAACTTGCTAGTTGGAGGGCGCACCTTTGGAGTAGGGTGTATGCTTAGCAGGCACTAGGAATTCTTGTGCTACTTCAAATCTGACAGGTTAATCTTGGAGGAGGCACACCATAGCTTGTTTGTGTGCAAGGGTTTCTTCATTGGGCAAAGGAGGAGGAGGGGTGCATTGATTCAGTGGATAGAGCATCAAGGAAGGAAAGGCGCACTAGCTTGGGCGCATTCTTCTTAGAACCTTCTAGAAAAGCTCGAGAGGAGCTTGCTACTTGTACAAGTTATATTGTATTGTATTTCTTGTTGTATTCCATGCTTGAGATCACACATATATATACTTTCATTCTAAACTGGTTTTCCCCGTGGGGTTTTATCCAGGGTCATGTTGACCAAAAATACCTATGTTCATTTTTCATGTATGCTTCGTGTTTAGATCAGCGTTAGTAGCTTGTTAAGATCCTAGAGGAGTGCTATATGTTTTGAGGTTTGCATGTACTAACACTTGGTTACTAAAACTACTTGCAAGGGCACCTTAAAGGAGCATATAACCATCAGTTGGGGGCAGATTTCTTGGCAGATTTGAGCAGACCTGTTTGCTGTCCTAAAACGCAGCAAAGCACAGATTTGATTGATGAAACTTAGAGCCCAACAAGAGATCAAAGACAGACCAGTTGAGCAACCCTCATAGTTCCTCAAAAATCTACATGGTATCAAAGCCTTGGTGGCTAAGTTTTGTTGATTTGTAGAGCATACAATGGGAAGTTTTGTGGGACTGTTTTGGACAGTTTGGACTGCCTCTTTTCACACCTGTGTTGACAAGAGTGAGGTTGCGTTTGGACAGCCTCTTTTCACACCTGTGTTGACAAGAGTGAGGTTGCGTTTGGACAGCCTCTTTTCACACCTGTGTTGACAGGAGTGAGGTTGTACTCTTTTGCAGTTGTAGCATCAATTTGAGTTTCAGTGGACAGCCATGTCGATGACTTAGATGAGGGCAGAGGATAGGCTAGACGGAGCTAGCAACTGGTTCCCTTGGAAGACCAGAATCATATTTGTCTTGGAGGATCTCGAACTATAGGATATAGTTCAATCTCCCGTGGTGATTCCTCCTGCACCTACTCCATCTTCCTTGTTGGATGCAGATTTCAAGAAGATGAACACCAAGGAAAAAAGGACTATTTGTGATGCAGTGAGAGACCATGTCATACCTCATTTGACTGGGAAGGACTATGCCTTTGAGATGTGGGCCTTGTTATCGCACGGTTTGTAGGAAAGGTTAAATAGCTTGAGTCAAAGGTAGAAACCGGCGTAACAGGAGCTTCCCCACCCACTGTCACCTCGATGGGGAGCTCTTTCTATTTAGGAGGGCAAGTCCAAGGGAGA
>ML820745.1:97001-110887 GCA_009831015.1 Picea engelmannii
ATCACCCCAACAGTGGTCAAGTGGATTAGTGTAAGATCCAAGCAGTCATCCAAAGTGAAAGAGATCTAATGCATACATAAGAAGGTTATAATGATCAAATATGACACATACCATGATACCTCGGACCAATTACCTCATGGAGCTAGAGCCTTCTTTGATGCAAGCCCAAGCCGGTAGTGATGGAAGCTGGTACTGCTGGCAGGACAAATCTGGCTGAGAAAAAGAAGAAGGGTCCTCCAGGACCATGCTCAGGTAGCTCCTGCTCTCGGTACTCCATGTCTAGGACCATGTGGGCCTCGAGACATGATCTCCTAGTTATCCCTAGATATCGGGGATAACAGGCCTCATTGTGCAAGCTCTGCTAGAGTCCCAATCAAAACCAGAAGATGGTTATGCAAGAGAAGCTCATGAGCATTCAGATGCTCAATTCAGAGTCGGTGACATCATACCTTGGGAGATTTACATAGATTCGAGATGAGTTGGCAACAGTCGAAGAGATTGTGGACCCTAACTTTTTGGTGAGAACAGCCTTAAAAAGCTTTTCCAAACCTTGGGGTTCATTTGTGTGAGGCATTGTGGCCAAGGAGGTCATGCCCAGTTGGGAGAGACTTTGGGACGACTTCGTACAAAAGGAGCTGAGATGAAGCTCTGGATCTTCAGGACAGTAGCGTATATCAGAGGGTGATGAGGATCTTGCTCTTTGGACAAAGGGCAAGAAGAAGACCGGCAAGGGTGCTAGACAAGGTCTCAAGGAAGGGGCCAAACCACAGTAGAGTGGCGGTGGGAAAGAGAGAAACATGAGCACAGTGAGATTCTTTGCTTGTGGAGAGATGGGGCACTATGTTGGACAGTGTCCCAAGAAGAATAAGAAGCAGCAGGATGGTACTGCAATGACAGGAGAGGAGGAGGAGTTCGCTACCCAGTTTGCGAGGGAGTGTACTTTTGTCAGTTGATACACCTTCCGGCGGTTGGTTGGCAGACAGAGTTGAGGAGGTACCACTGACTCAGAGTATTGATTCAGAGGGAGCTCAGACTCAACTTTCGAGGACACCACATTCAGGGGTGACTGGTCCACCCGAGACAACTTCAGTTTCAGAGTTGCCAAGAAGACAGATGGTTGATGCAGAGCATCAGAGATAGATGAGTGGGAGCAGGGTGCTAGAGAGGCTTGAGCCTCACTTGGCTATGGAGACAAATAGATCAGCTTCAAATTCCACTTCAAGTGGAAGTCACTTGGTGAGAGGCCAAGTTGAGGATCTTGGTGAGATGCCAAGGTCCAGATACTCTTGGTGAGATGCCAAGAGAAGAGAAATACTTGGTGAGATGTCGAGGTAGAAATCCTTGGTGAGATACCAAGGTCGAGATCCTTGGTGAGATGCCAAGGTTGAGATCTTTGGTGTGATGCCAAGATCTAGGTGATCTCGGATAGGTGGCGATGCACTTCCATCTAGAGATCAGGCAGGTCGAGTAGATCTATGTCAAAGACCACTTTTGATGATCAAGGTACAGCCATACTCACCGAGTATTTGCCAGCAGGCAACCATGTCCACTTCAGGGATGAGATTGGAGGGGTGAATGACACTTTCCTAGGTAAGAGGGAGTGTTGAAATTTGGGTACCTTGGAAAGTGGTCCCCTTGTGGTTTTGGGCCTCTAACCACAAGAGGGAAATGTTTGTACCATTGTGCCTTATACTATATGTCTAATTTCACTTTGACTTAGGAGATTTAAGTCAAAAGTGAAATTTGTCACTTTAGCCTAAAATGACTATTAATTCACTTTGTGAGTGAATTGGGAGACATAAAGTGAACTTAGGGAACTTAACCCAAAGTGGATTTTGAGGTGAGATTATTTTGGAGAGATCTCAACCTTTGATTGGAGATGGCTTGGAGTGATCCTAGCCATTAATCTTTTAGGTTTCCTTATGGATAGTTCAAGAGGGGCTTGAGGGTCAAAGAGAGGCTCATTCTTTCATTTGTTCGCCAAGAGAGTTGGGAGAGGAGCAAAGGGATGAGGATGGAAGCTATGGATGAGGGAAGCTTGGGCGCCTCCTTTCATGGAGGCTCAAACCCTCTATTATTTGTGGTGAGAGTACTTGCTAGTTGGAGGGCGCACCTTTGGAGGAGGGCGTATGCGTAGCATGCACTAGGAGTTCTTATGCTACTTCAGATCTGACAGGTTCATCTTGGAGGAGGCACACAAGAGCTTGTTTGTGTGCAAGGGTTTCTTCATTGGGAAAAGGAGGAGGAAGGGTGCATTGATGCAGTGGATAGAGCATCAAGGAAGGAAGGGCACACTAGCTTGGGTGCATTCTTCTTGGAACCTTCTAGCAAAGCTCGAGAGGAGCTTGCTACTTGTACAGGTTCTATTGTATTGTATTCCTTGTTGTATTCTATGCTTGAGATCACACATATATATACTTTCATTCTAAACTGGTTTTCCTCGGGGGGGGGTTTATCCAGGGTCATGTTGACCAAAAATATGTGTTCATTTTTCATGTATATTTAGTGTTTAGATCAACGTTAGGAGCTTGTTAAGATCCTAGAGGAGTGCTATATGTTTTGAGGTTTGCATGTACTAACACTTGGTTACTAAAACTACTTGCAAGGGCACCTTAAAAGAGCATATAACCATCACTTGGGGGCAGATTTCTTGGCAGATTTGAGCAGACCTGTTTGTTGTCCTAAAATGCAGCAAAGGACGGATTTGATTGATGAAACTTAGAGCCCAACAAGAGGTCAAAGACAGACCTGTTGGGAAGCCCTCATAGTTCATCAAAAATCTACACCCCCGAGCTGAGGCTATGAGTCCACAAGGAGATCTGGCCCTCTAGTTGTCCACTCTCCACACTAAGCAACCCAAAACCCAAGTTCTACTTCTACAGCAATTCCAATCCACCAGCTCTCTCTTCCCCACAACCTACACAACCCAAGGAATGTACCCCCTTCACTATTCATAGTCTCTCGAACTATACCATTCGTTTATCATGGCTTTTAGTGCACTCAATTGGCTAGGAATCTCTCAACTGGGGACTTCAAGAACTCTCAGTTGCTTTAGGAGTGCTCACAACAACCTTTACAAAGCTCTTGAGCCATTTCCTCAATAGGAAAACGCATTACATGCTTACAACCTATTTTACAGGCACACAAGCCACATTTCCAGCATAAAACACAGCCAAACAATGGTTGCCTTCAAGCATACCATGGTTAGTGCTCTTCTCAACACTCAGCTTCCCCCTTGTTGTCCAAAATTTGCATGCAAAAACTGTCTTCTTTGGCCATATGAATTTCCTTTTCCTCAAGCCAGTTGACTACCCACTCTGCCCAATATTTATTGTACTTCAGCCCCATGCTCTCAATAATTATGGGATGTGACTCATCACACCCTCTCTTACATGAATTTAATGATTGGCTTTGGGAACACTCCACAGCAAATAGAGGGTTATACACAATGATAATAATTTCAGGAATGTGGATTGGATTAATACCCATGAATATTTCCCCCTTGGAACTCTCTCTCTTGTGGAATCATAGCCCCCCATCGTTCTCATCCCTCTCGTATCGCAACCAGCGATGCCAGCGATTATTATTTCATTAATTATTTCAATGTACCATTTACATAGTTTGGCCCTTGGCCATATTAATCCATAGGAGCTCTTTGCCCCAAACATACCGGCTCACCAACCTAAATCAAATTTATACAATTACATTATAATTTGTGGGGATTAAAACTGGGAATGTTACAACATCTGCTCACTACTATCGTTTTGACAGTTTCAAACAATTGGGGATACTTCTTTTCCACAACCTGTTGAATTTTCTTAATATGTACCATCATAAAAATCTCCCATCATAGGCAAATGTTTCTGAGAAATGTGAAGCATGCTAATGATAAGCTCACAAAGTGAAAAGAAGAACTCAATTGGACTCCACCAATACTCATCAAAAATGGCAGTTCTTAAGTGAATTGTCTTTTTCATGATAGATTCTCTCCAAAGTTGTCTCATTTCACAAACTAACATAGCACATGATGCACCATTCACCTCATGCATGCTCTTCAACATAACGTAGTGGGACGCAAATATAATTTCAGCAACCTTTAATCATTGAAAATTTGCATGTTGCCTACATATTGCTTGAGAAGGGTGATGATTTGTAAACCATTATTGGATCTCTTTACCTGTATAATGCAACCCTTTTATCCATGTCACATGAAATAATAAGAGCAATTTCTTCCAAATCAATATATTTATTATGCAGTAGACAATTGCTCCAAAAGATTTTTTCATAACTGCTTTCAAACACTAAACTGGCTGCTTTGCAGGCTCCTGCATTGTCTCTAATGATTTGGACTACATTTGAAGGAACCACAAACTCAACTGCTTTAATTATTGTATCCGTCAATCATTGGTTGTTCTTCTCCTTGCCCTATACATCAACTACTTTTTAAAATATGGGATTGAAGGAGGCATAACCATTAAACTCACCAATTGCCTATTTGTTGTACCAGTCTATCCATCGGAATGATGTTTACTCCAGCAATAGTCCAATCATTACAAATTGGTTCCAACAACCTCTCAACAATGTACTTACCCTTTTTTTAACAGTGGTATGGCGATGCAGGCACATACAGGAGGAAAGCGCACACCTCGAGTGGGCAAGATAGAGTCAAAAGGAAAGAACTGAGCAAAGTTATGACAGAATTGTGCAAGCAAGCCAAAACTTGATTGTGAAGAATTCAGTTGAAGAAGAAGCATAGAGTTTGAGGCGCACAAAATGCTTGCCCACATTTGACTCACAGAAGAGGACTTCTTGAAAGAATGGATAAGGGAAACTCGGAATGAATGTGTGCAAAAGGAGGACATGAGCAAAAGTGAAATAGAAAAGGAGTACAAAGGAAAGACTCAACAGCAGAGCAAAAAGGTTTGGAGTGCTGAGAACTTGAGCTCAGTTGGAAGCTGCCAAGAAGGGAATGCAGTTTTGGGAGAAGTTGGTGGAGCACGTGGATGTTACAGGAGTGAGATCTGTGTTAAAAACAGAAGTGTGGATAGACGTGCATAGAATTGAGTAGAGGAAAAACGTGGAGGACACAAAAGACAAACAGCCATTGGGAACTGAAGTGATAGAATCAGACGAAAAGGAGACAAATCCATCTGTTATTGCACCTAAAATGTGAAATGTCAAATGGTTAAATAGATAGGATAGACAGTAGATGAGAGGGCATGGAAGAGAGAAAAGAGAGAGAACTGTGAGCACGGAATACATAGGTCTAATAATGAAAGAGTGAATTCTGTAATATGTACTCTTATGTAACATATTAATCAGAATATGATTGCCCCAAACTTTGTATTGTTTACTAACCGGTTCTATATCTATTTCCTATTTGTGAAATATTAGTTTAACAGCAATTTGTGTGACACCATGTCTGCAACTAGTTATGTCAAGAGTTAGGGAGGATTAGGGACACCATGTTGCCGCTGCATCATATGGACCTTTTTAAAACAAGGAGAACTACTCCCTTTTATAGACTCATTAACCACTGCAACCATATCTTGCAAATTTGTCAGGCAAACAACATTGAAGGTGTTAGTTTTTTTGTTGCTCGGTAGGCGTCTCAGCTATGCCTATGTGTCCTAAGCTAGCTGATGGACACACAAATGACCCATATCAGCCTTAATTACCTTAGCCTAAGTCTAACTTAGGTAAATGCAGCAAATTTCTGTCTTTTGAGTGGATTGTGGGTCCCTTGGCTAGTGAGGTGCACCTCATGGACTCTTGAGTGGATTGTGGGGCCCAGCCAAGGGAGGCACACCTCCTTGGAGCCTTGGAGGCTGAACTGGCAGACATCTCAAGGAAGAAAAGGTGGCTGCTAGGAGGATAAAGGAAGGGGCTGAGGGTGAAAGGATATGAATTCTCATTTGTGAGAAGAAGAGAGCACTTGGGCAGGAGAAGAAGAGGGAACAGCTAAGGCAGAGAGAGCAAGTTCACGGCCATTTTTGGGCAGCCAGAAGAGGCCATTCTTGGGCCATCCTAGTCAGCAAAGAGGGGCCGACTCCAAGCAGCAGCAAACAGAGAGGAAGAGGCCGAGCTTAGGACGCGTTTTCTCAGCCTGATAGGGCTGTACGCAGGCCGTACCAGCCAGCAGCAAGCAGGCTGTACCTGGGCCAAGTCCGTACAGGCCGTGCCTGGGCCATACAGCCAACAGTTGGGCAAATTTTTGCTGAGGAATGAGAGCAATTCATTGGGAAAGTTTGTAAGAATTTTCTGATAATTCTGCTGCTGTAATTTTTCTCCTGAATGTCCAATAAAAGCCCCTCTCAGCTCATTTTCACCACATTAGAGTTTCCAGGGTAACTTCTGGTGTTTGTCCATTTATGTGCTTGGTTTACAGTATGCCTCTGCTGTCAATTTTCTGAATTATAACTCATCTGTAGGTTAGTTGCATAATTTCAGATTTTATATCAGCAATTATAATTTCTGGTCAAGATAAATTATTGACAATAATTTCAATGCTGAGTTATAGGAAAAATCAACAGAAGGGAATGTCACAAGCCTATCTATTTCTTCTTTGCCTCCAATATCAAACAATTTTCCCAACCGCCCAGTGTTTAATCTCTTTCCACATTCTTCGATAATTAACGGAATAGCGAAAGGTTGATTCTATTTTTCTTTATGGTAGAGGAGGCTTGTTACAATTCCTCCTTTTTATCCCCATTGCATCCGCATTATCTTGCTTTTCTTGGTGATCCTGAGTATCATTGTTTGTTAGCTCTTGTCATCCTGTGACTTATTACACCAGTTCATGTAGCGAGTGTCCTTTTACCACGCAATATGATCCCAAATAAGTTTCTTAAAAGAGTTTTATTTCCAATTCCAACTCTCCTATTTTTCCACTTCCAACTTCTGAACATGTATCCAAAGGACAGAGTCCATGGAAAATAGAGGCTCCGTCTCGCCCTGCTCTCCATCTTATTGAGAATGGTGTAAACCCCACATTTGGCTACAGTCAACTCACATTGTGTCATTAATCCATTTGGTTAGCATTAATGTAATCATTTTATTATAATACTATGTTGTGGTTAAGGCCAACCTAGTCATCTCAATGTAGGCCCAGAACTCCTCCTTGGGAAAGCACCCTACCTACTTGAGTTGTGTAAAAATACACCACAACTCTCTCATTTGTGCAATGGATGCTTCGGTTTATTGTGATGTGAGGCATGATTCCCAGCTATTGGTTCATGGTGACATTTGTGGGCCTATGACCAATTGTTCTAGTGGGGGAGCTAAGTAGTTCTTCACCTTCCTTGATGCAGTTTTTACTCACAGGTCTGCAGGGTCTGTCCAGCTATAATTTATAGATGATTCTACAGATGATTTTCAGCATATTATAGTGGATCTTTCTTCTATATCTCTGCCAAAAGCCATCTTCACCAACTTGTGGAACCATATTCGTGTGGGAGATATGGCATTCAGGGGGGTACATCTATTTAACTCCTATTAAGGATGTAGCTTGTGAGGGAATGTCTTCTGTCCGAGGCCCTCTGTCCAGATTAAGGAGGCATGTCGAATGCAGGAGTGTAATCTTCATTTTCAGCCATGGTCGAAAACGAAGATTACACTCCTGCATTCAACAATTTTTGCTATTTGAAAATCCACACAACTCGACTCTCTCTTCAAAGACAGCTTTTTTAACGTTATATGCAATGATGCTACTGGACTTTATCTTTCATTCAATTCATCAAAGAAATTTACTATACCGTTCATTCTTGCAACTGCGTTTTGGCATATATTAAACACATGTGGCCTTTTTATTTTACAATCATCAATGTTTTAAGAAAATGTTTTTTGTAAAAATGGTCTGTCAACATGGAACAGTGGCTTCACAGAAGTAAGATTTTTCACTAGAAATGTAACTACTCCATGAAATTGTTCAGGGAAAGTGCACACAACACTCATGGCCTTACTGCCAAGACACCAGATAAACAACAATGGCATCCGGATTGTCCAAGAGATTTGAGGTAAACTGTGAAATGAAATTACTTGTTGCAAGACACCAGACAAGTCTCAGGATATGCATAAGAGGAACATATATTGAAAAGCCACACTCTAGGTTAATCAGTCCTTTGGCAATGTTATCAAGCCTGGTTGTTCTTTCCTTCGATGCTAATTATGCCTCTCTCCAAACTAGCACATCAAACATCTAGTGTTAAATCCTAGGCACTCTCAAACATGGAACAGTTGAGGAATCCTTCTAAACAGAATGTCCATTACATGCCAAACTCTGTATTTTGTAATAATGGTATTTTGAGTTTAAATTATTCAGAGAAAAGTAGGAAGGGAATAATTTGATGTATTTGCCATTAACAGTCACTTTATTGAAAACGGGGGCTGGACAGTTAACAGGGATCTCGATAAAAATTTCAAGGGAGACTTCTGACATAGTTATTTTAGTTCAGTTAACATGTCTTATCCAAACTGTCTTCTAATATAATGAATTTAATGCTTTTGGCACAAGTAAGAGAAACTGATTCTATTTAATTGCACATAACAACATTCTTTCAAATTACTCCAGAGCTTCTAAGTCAACTGGTTCATGTTTGTGACTGAAATTGGTGACAATGAAGTTTGGATAAATTCACCCGTGCAAAAGAAGATGAAAAAATCACCATTGGAGAATTAAGAAAATTTTGTATAATTTCACATGTTCAAACAAAAAGCAAATACAAATATTATTAATATCTTTAAATCAGATCCAAAGATATGTCAAATTAAATGTCAAGACTAAAAATGTTAAAATATCATTTATTGTTCAAAATCATATTGTTTGTGTGTAATGTGTGGTGCTTTATGTTTGATCTATTAAGTTTAACATGCCAAAAGATAAAAAAGCTGAACAAATTCTTCGAATTTTATGAAAAACCTCGCATGGCCAATTTGAATAGCCATTAAATTTGCCAGTGCTCAATATCAGCGAATCTCATTTTCTTCCAAAAAAAGATCACAAACTGCAGTCACTAGGTCTATACCATTTTTTTGTTGTTGTTGGCTATACTATCCCTGACCTGCGGGACTGGCCTGTGGCTGAGATGCCACGACCCAGGGGCATCTATGCCATCAAAATCACCCAGGGATCGCACCCGGCCTGGACCACACCAGCCCTTAACATGGCTGGATTTGAGGTGTCCCCAGGGGTTCTGAACTGGTGACTTTCACTTACGGAGTGCCTTAACAGCGCACTCCTTCACCAATTGCTCTAGACGTTGGGGACAGGCCTATACCATTGACTACTACATTGCATCTGCAAAAAAATTGTTTTTAACTTCATATAAAAATTCCAGTCAAAATTGACTATGGAAAACAACCCTAAGCTACTGAAAGGCACCCAGACGAGGGTAGTAGTTTTGACAAATTAAGATGAGCATGGGTCGGCTGAATAAAACCAGCATAAATGCTCCCATGCCTCTTTACAAACCATAATCTTTGTACTTGTAAATGTAAGTCCACACCAACAATGTGGATAAAAACAAAAAATCATGCATTTATCATAGGGTTTTAATTTATCTACTCTCTAAAGATCCCTCTCAATGCTTACCGATCTCTTTGAATGGAATAAATGCTCTGCAATAAGCATGAGATTTAAGGAATCCATCATCCTTCTCTCAGTTCAGATTAACTTATACTTTTTTATTTTCTTCCATAAGGACAGACATTTTCTTTTATCATGTGGAATGTTACGAATCCTAACTCTGCATTATCGCAATAAAGCTCAGCCAATTCATACACATGGTGGGGCCTTTGTGCTGACCAGAATTTGAACCTGGGTCATTATTGTTGTGACACACCATCTCAACCACAAAACCACAGCACACTGAACTTGTATTATTTTAGAGTTTTTTAATTTTTTTAAGGTGGTTATTAGCATATTTTTGGTAAAACATGGATTTATTTTCCAAAACTTTTGCCAGATGCACTATCTGGTTTAGTGTAGACCATACAGCATGCATGCATCATACTGGACTTGATTTAGATATGATTTGCATGATACTAGACTTAATTTGTGGGGTCGATTTAGATTTAATTTCTCTGAACTCGAAGCAATATGACATAAATTTGCAGAAAATTTATAAGGAAACAGAAGCATTGAATAAGTACGATTTGGAACTTACCGCTGGAAGCCGTGGGCTCGAAGTCGAATTAGGGGCTTAAGAAATCGCTGCTTCTTCTTATTCTTGGCTACTGTTGCGAACCATTTTTCTAGTTGGGTTACAGCTACTGCTTTCACATGCAGAGGTGTAACTCAAATCTCTAATTAAAAAAACAAGTACAGAACTGGTGTTTAGATGCAGAGGTGTAACTCAAATCTTTAATAAAACAAGTACACAACTAGTGTATATATGGATCCTCAGGCTGTACCAAATATCCATGATTGAGTTACCTTTTGCTAAAATGGGAACTTCGAAGGATTTGGGATATAAGCCGTGATGGCGATAGCATTTTCTACTAACATTATCGTGTGGATCTCTGGTGGGCTTCTAAGTTTAATTACGAAGGTTTTGAGTTACAAGTTGTTATGTTGATGTGATGGTCTTTTTTTTTACTTCAAAACTAACATTATTGAACGTGTACATGGGCTCTTAGGTTTATAAGTTATAACATTATTGAATATGTACATGGGCTCTTAGGTTTATAAGTTATTATCTTTGATGTGATTTGTTTTTTATTATTATTATTTTTATATTTGAAGGGGTAAACCATAGTCCCAAGGATCATGAGAGTTTAACTTATGACACCTTGGAATTCAAGGGAGAGTACGTCAAGAGTAGTGAGGTGCTCTACAACCTAATATGGGGTAGATGTTGTCACATTAGCATTGGGTTAGGTTAGGTTAGATAAATTTACATTAAAATAAACATTAAAGTCGACTCAATTAAAAAAATAATAATAATAAAAATAAAGTTGGCTCAATTAAAAAAAACTTAAACTAGAATCTATCAAACACCGAAAATGATCAAATTTCTTAAGGTGTAAAATTTTTTTTGTCATTTCATTCAAGTATGGATCTACACTTCTTTACAATTTTGTTCATAATATTTTGGAAAATCAAATCACTTTTGGAAGGGGTAAAGTAAAAATCAATTAAAAATATTTTTTTTAGAATTTAACTACATGAAGTATTTAATATCAAGGTCATTTATTGTAACTATTTTTTTATGAGCAATTTCTCATAAGTTTGAAGGATTGCAAAGGACTAGCTCAATGACTTAGTATCATAGCTTATTGTGGGGATTTTGGGATGTTGTGGCTTCAAAATATGATAAAAGGGGACGTCAACTCTCCCCTTTGTGCTTGCTCTATTATTTCCCTTTGCCTGACCTTCCATCAGTAGTCAACTCTCACCTCCATGTCATTTTACTCTATCCTTTTGCATTTCGTTATGCCGCATGGACGAGGGTATCATTGTGGCCATAGGTCTCAGCATAACCCCTCCATCTCTTGCCCTGAACCTGTCAACATCGGGTTGCAACAAGATGTTCGAGCCTCATCCAATGAGCTTTGGGAATAGACCCCTCCTCATATCAAAGATGAAATTAAGAATGTCGAGAATGCCATCCTCCTGGAAAGGGGGACTATCCATGACTGGGATATAGATGCAGAATGGGAAAATTAGATCCCTGACCCAAGAAACTCCAGAGCGAGGGATACCAAGTACATGAAAACAGTTGACCTGTATTGGCACATCAAGACACTTATAAGGAAGATCTTGCATGATCGAGATGAGGTGTGTCAAGAAGTTGTCTTGCAGCTAGATGAAGTAATGCTTCAACTCAAAGATACCATCTCAAGGCTTCCTCCTCAAGTTCACCGAGACGTTGCTCAAACTCATGGTACTCCCCAACGTTCGACTAATGGGAAATCTTCAAGGCCAGGTTGCACCCTTCAAAACTAAATTTCTATATGTTGGAATTTTTTCTTATTCTATACCTACTTCCTAGGTGTTTACATTACCGCTATATCAAGAATTTTAGAAATCTGGACTGGTTTAATAGTCTCACTAGTATAGTCAAAATACATCATCTTGATCAAACTCTATGGATAGTTGACTTATACCACTATTGTTGGTCTGGTTTCCCCAATGGCAAGCTAGCAGCTAAGTGGATTTTGTATAAATTCTATTTACTGTGATAAATAGAAATAGACTTGTTTCCAACAAACAAACAAAAAGACAGAGTAATACAAGGATGGGTGATCTTCCTCAGAAGTCCTCGTTATTAGATCCAAGTCCTAAAGGTGACAATTGACGCTATGCAATTTATTTTTCTAGTTTCAATCCCACTTTTTCGCCTTATAAGCATCTCTTAGTGTACTACTCAAGCTCATGATAAATTCGTCGTTAGTGAATGATGTTCAAGAGAGATAGGTCAAAATGTATGAATTCAATATTAAATACTTCACACGATTACTGAAAATGGATATTTCATCATGTTGGATTGCAAAATCCCCACCCATGCTCAAATAAAGAGAAGGGAGCTATGAATGAATGGTTCATATGGCACAATACTTGGGAAGGTTTTGTAAATGGGATAATACATTAAGAAAGTTTTACTATGTAGAAAACTACATGGTTGAGTGCGCTTGAGCCATAGTTGTATTAGGGTGGGTGACTTTCTCAAGAAGTCTTGATTATTGGGATGGGTAACCTTCTTGTGAAGTCTTAATTATTGGGTTTAAGTTTCGAAGTTGACAATTGACACTATGCAATTCATTTTGCTAGTTTCAATCTCACTTTTCACCCTTGCGAGCATCCCCTTATGACTTAGTGTTGAGTGGATTATTCATGCTCATGAGATAATGTTCATAGGAAACGGGTAATAGTGAATGATTTGATTATTAAATACTCCATGTAGTTAATCTCGAAAAATGATATTTTATAACATTGAACTGTGAAAGACCACCACATCCTTAAAGAAAGAGAAGGGAACGCTAAATGGTTAGTCATAAGGCACAATACTTGCCAAAGGTCTTGCAAAAGGGGTAGCAAGATATGCCAGCTTGACTATTGGGGGGAATTCCATGGTTAAGCACAATTGAGCCAAAGTCACACTCCAATGGATGACTTTCCTAAAAAGTCCTAGTTACTCTATGCAATTTTGGATGAGAGAAACCATGTATGGCAGGGGAAAGTCCTAATGGTGCTTATTAACTCTATGTGATTCATTTCACTAGTTTCAATCTCACTTCTTCTCCATGTATGCATCACCTAATATAATGTGTTCTAAGTGGATTATTCAAGCTTATGAGAAATTGGTAATGCTCGTGAGAAATCGGTCATAGTGAATGACTTAAGCATTAAATGTTTCAAGTAATTAATCCCCAAAAAAGAATATTTCATGAACTTTTACTTTGCTCCATTTTCAAGTGACTTTGGTGAATTATTTTTTAACGCGGTGATTAGGATACATCTTCAAGTTTTACCATTAGTGTATAGATGGAATCTAGGGTTGTGCCACATGTCCATGGTTTTTTAGTTAGCTTTTATCTAACTGGGAAGTCTTTGTGTTGGCCCTCGACCAAGTTTTGGGGAAACATTGGTCAGGATTGACCACCGTTTTGGACTTCAACAGGCTGGTCGAAGATGGAGAGCCCAGGCGGAGCTGAGATCGCGGGACCTCACTTGATTTGTGGACCCAAAATGAGGTTCTTAGGGATTTTGTATTAGGGTTTATGGGATGTCTGCCCATGGGTTCACCCATGATTAGGCCTTTTGTAAGCGAATGTAAAAGTATAAATAAGTGTAAGAATGTAATGTAGAGAGAAAGGGGTTGTAAGTTAAGTGCAAGAGGCAAGTAGTTTTGGGTTGCTTAGTGCAACAAACTATGTATGTAAAGCTC
>ML820746.1:0-12746 GCA_009831015.1 Picea engelmannii
ATTGTTTCCTTTGATTGGAATAACATTCTTGAGCCTCTCCTTCCTTCTTTTGTACCCTTCCAAATAAGGGTTGAAGTTTATTCATTCAAAATTTACTGATGTATAGTAGATGAAAGAGCCTCTGCAATAATTTTAGCCTCCTCATCTCAGTCAGATATGGGTTGTCCCAATATTGTGCTAGCTACCAATTAACTGTTGGGTTTTGATAGAAGACCTAGTGAATCTTTGAGGATTATTTTTTAGTTTTCTATCACATTAGATGGGAAGATTCTCTTAGTCGATATGATAGTGGTGGATGGCCTAGTAGACTTCAATATGCTCATTGGGATTATTATGTATATGATATGAATGTTGTGGTGTCTACACTTTTTCTAGTGATGCATTTTCCTTAGAATGAAACAATTGTCACTATCAGTAAACTTGCATATGATAATCACCATCCTTATTTGACTTTATATCATGCTACCCCATTTGTTCCTAGTATTTGGGTGGACTCTACACTGCCATAGGTTAATTATGTGGCATCATATCCAAGATGTTCAATTTTTTCAAAAAGGAGCCTTTACACTCATGTTTTCCTTCTTGGGACATGGTCCCAACAATTGATTAGGTAATTTATCCAATGGGGGCATTGGAGATCTTCCTTCTCCCTATTGGTCCAAGCGACTTTGATTTTCCTCTTGAGTTTGATATCACTGTTTTTAGGTCCTCAATCCTTGGTTTTTGTGAGTCTTTTCTAGTATACTCTCTTAACTCATATAATAATCTTCATCATTATATGGAGTGTGATCAATTCACTTCACCCATCTGGCCTATCAACCCTCCTAGTTCACATGATTTCATGGATCTTGAATGACCTTCGAATGAAGCTGTCCTTGAAGCCATGACTACGATAGATAGAATGTGGGAAGTTATGCATCATCAATTGTTATTTGTTCCTGAACTAGAGATTTTATAGGTTGGCATGAAAATCCTTGTTTCATGTAGAGATATTGAGTAGTACCAAGACTCCACAGTAACACATAATGTGTCTACGGAGGGAAATTTGATGAACCTTTCAAGCGATATAAATCTTGAACTCTTTTTGAAGATTAGCCCATTTAAAAAAAGATTGATCGAAGGATATTTCTCTTTTGGAAATTTCAAACTTTCTAGTGATCCTTTCAAATAATTTTTGGGTGCATTTTATGGGTCATTTAGCAAAATGGTAAGTCTTAACCTGATTGTGTCTGGGATTGTTATGTTAAAACTTGCCATCAAATTTTCCATTTCAATCCATACCGAAGAAAAATATCTTGTATATTCACCATGTCTTGATGGGCATCAACAAGGAGCTATGATAGCTCATGAGTTTTCTAAACGATGCATCAAACATGTTAGGCCTCAAGTTTGATTCGAAAGTGACTTGGTATAGGTTCATTCTCCACACCATGATATGTTAGGAGTGTGGAAGTTTGAACCTATATGGCATGGACCTTTCATGGTGAGCCACATGTTTTTGATATAGGCCTATGAGTTTATGGGCTTTGAAAGGAATCCTTGGCTTCAGCCTTGCAAGGGGCTCTACCTCAAGAAGTTATATGTGTAAGCAACAATACTACATAATTCTTTGTACAATATTTCATTGTTAAGGTTTTGTTTTCAAATTTTTGTAATCTAGAGAACGATTTTTTATCGAAGGTTTATATTGAATTTATTAACTTTTGGACTAATGTTGTTGATCATATATGCAAGATTTTGGAGACGTTTGTTTTGGTATTTTCTATGGTGATCTTCATGGAATCGTGAGGTATGTGAATTTGAATAGGCATATAGCTTAGGTTCTTTCACCTTGGATATTGCATTATCAATACCCTTTTCCATTATCACCTTAGGATTCACTCCATCAAGTTGTGAAACTAATCTTCTTTGTCATTTATTCATATCATAACTTGGATGGTAGAGCCTATTGATAATGGGTTCTCTAGTTAGAACCTTTCTTTCCATTTTAGTGCACATGATAAAGTTATTTATAAGCCTAGGATCCCTCTTATCCCCACCATTACTTTTCATTGAATCTCCATGAGTTCTTCCCAATCTTTTTCAAACCATTCCTTATGGGGATCCCACATTTCTATTTTGATTTGCATTGTTTCATTGCATACCATTGCTTGATATTTTGAGTCTAATTCCCATCACACTTTTCCATTTTCTACTTACTGCTTATGTATTCTATTTAGCCTCTTTCCTTTGCATGTATTTATTTTACATTTTGAAACCATATCCCTAGAGGAAACATGACGAAGAGTGTTCATATCTTGCACATCTCGTTTTTTTCATTTTTTTTGCATAGGTATGTTCTGTGTGCTTGGAATGTATTTTGTTTTCGTACGACAGTCATTTACTCTCGTGTATTTCAAAAAAATGACAGAAGAAATAAAATATTTCCAAAAAAAGAGAGAGGAGGGAAAGAATCAAGATCTTTACTTTTGTTGGTGGAATCAATTTTAGTTGTCTCACCCTTGAACAAAACACCAAGTTTTGAGTCTTTTTCTCGACAAGTTCAGTTTTAATATTGCATTAGGAGAAGAACCTTGATTTTTGAGTTTTAATCCTCTGGTTGGTTACTCAAAGATGAGCTGAGAAAGAATATGGAAAACAAAGGACATAAATGTGTATTTGTTGGGTATTCTGAAGACACAAGAGAATATAAGTTGTATGACCCTGTCGCAAGAAAAACTATAATCAGTCGTGATGTTTAGCTTGTGGAAAATGAAGCATGAGATGGAAGCATAACAAAGAAAATCACAATTATTGATTCTATCGAGCATGATGAAACAAAATAAGAAGTGTTTCAAACAACATGTACAAGTTAGTGCGCAAGCTCTTCTACACCAACAAAAAATACTCCAGTAAGATCAACAGGTGCACAGTCTACACTTAGAGAACAACAAACTCCAGGAAACAGTCCAAGTAGTTCTACATTCGCAGATATAACATTAACAAGTTTGTTACCAAGAAAGACAAGAAGTCTATGTGACATCTATAATGAGGACACAATAAATTTATTTTTCAGTTTTTTATCTGTTTTAAAAAATAGATGATCCATTAACTTTTGAAGAAGCTATCAAAGATGATGTATGGGCTCAATCCATGGATGAAGAAATTAGATGCATAGAGAACAATCAAACATGGAAGTTGGTAGATGTTTATGAAGACAAGGATGTGATAAGCATCAAGTGGATTTATAAAACCAAGAAAGATGCAGATGGAAGTGTGCAGAAGCACAAGGCAAGGCTCATAGCAAGAGGTTTTACACACCAAGCTATAATTGATTTCAATGAAACATTTGCACCAATTACGTGCATGGACACAATTAGAACTATGTTATCCATTGTTGTGCAGGACATATGGCATGTTTATTATATGGATGCAAAGTCAACATTTTTTAATGGACATTTAGAAGAATAAGTGCATGTGAAATAGCCACAAGTATATGGGGTTCTAGGACAAGAGGACAAAGTATATAGATTGAATAAATCACTGTATGGATTAAAGCAAGCTCCTAGAGCTTGGTATAGTCGCATAGATTCCTATCTCACTCAAGATGGATTTCAGAGAAGTGAATGTGAGCCTAATATGTTAATTGTTTTCTTATATGTAGATGAAGGTGATTTTGGCATAGAAGCATTTAAGTGAGTCATGAAGGATGAATTTGAAATGACTTATTTGGAGCTTATGAGATATTTTCTGGGTATTGAAGTTAACCAGTCCAAAGCTGGTATATTTATCTCACAATCTAAGTATGCGCATGAAATTTTGAAAAGATTCAACATGATAAATTCCAAAGCAACCCCAACACCTGTCATAACAAGATTAAATTTAAGCAAGGAAGAAGAAGGGTCCAAGGTGGATGTCACACTATTTAAAAGATTGGTAGGCAGTCTTATGTATTTAACAACAATAAGACATGATATTATGTATGGAGTGAGCCTAATTTCAAGGTTCATGAAAACTCCAAAAGAATCACTTTGGAAGGAAAGAAAGAGAATTCTGAGATATGTGAAAGGAACAAAATATTTTGGCATTATGTATTCTACTTCAAAAGATTTCAAACTTATTGGATACATTAACACAGATTTGCTGCAGAAACAACATGAACCAACGACAGTATTTTGTCACAACAATTCAACCATCATGTTATCAAAGAATCATGTGTTTCACAAGAAAACCAACCACATTGATACAAGGTGTCATTTTATCAGAGAATTGGTAGATAACAAATAAATCTATTTAGAGTTATGTAGGTCAAAAAAACAAGTCGCAGATATTTTCACAAACGCTTTAGCAAGAGATTCTTTTCAACATCTGCGCAGTAGTCTAGGAGTATATGTGTGACAGTATATGTCAATTCAATTTTTGATGTAATGTTTTTATAATCCCACCTACTTATAATTAATGGGGAGCGTTGGAAATAGTAATTACAAGTCGGTGAGCTTTACGTCTCCGCAAATACAAAGTCACAAGTTTACTCAAACTCAGTGTAGTCATTCGTCAAGCAGAGGAGTTATTTAATGAAGTCAATATTTATCTTTCTCGAGTTCTGTTAAGTAGATAAAAGTTCATTCGAATTTATTGTCATCTTTATTGTTGAATCAGTTTTACTTCTATAGGGAGTCTCAACAACATAAGTTGTTGAAGTTGAAGCTCGTCACAGTTATCGTATTTTGTATCAGGATTGCATTGTTTATGTGTCAAGAAATCATTCATTAACTGTTTTATCACATCGCGCAGTAAATCGTGCAGTGTACTGAGCGGTAAGTCCTGAAAAGTTCAGTCACAAAGTTTGTGGCGCTCAGTAGAATAAGTCTGCGCCCTGTAGATCCGAGAAAGTTTTAGAACTTGAATATGCACATTTAAAATTCATATAAATGGCAACCAATTCAATATTGGAACTTGGTATATGCTTCCCAACCTCGAGCATTTTCAGGCACGCGCTCATATTGGAACTTGGTATATGCTTCCCAACCTCGAGCATTTTCAGGCACGCGCTCAAATTAAAATCTAAAGCTAATATTTGACCTCAGCAAAACAATAAAACTTGATCCCATCAAAACAATAAAATGATAATTTGCGAACGGTAACCTCGCTACAAGATTACCTCCAATGTTGTTGCTGCATGCTGCAACAAATCCGAAACTTAAGTGTCATCCAGATCTAAAACAGCAGATTGGAATCAGAAACGAATGCAGACATAACCATTGAAAAAGGAAAAACAAAATAAACAGAGAAAAAACTGTTAGGCTCACAAAATAGAAGGCAGTCATATCGAGGCCTCTGGTCTGTCACGCGTCGATTATCAATCACCTTGCAATAAATAGCACCATTATCAATCACCTTGCAATACATATACTCTGACATTCTCAATATAGCTCACTGAATTATATGCAAACCAAAGGCATCAAAACAATAATATCATAAAATAGTGATTGAATTTTATAAAACCCAATACAAACTTGAGAACCATCTAAGAAGAGAATTGCCTGGAAAATTACCTGTCAACAATACCAAATATGTTGAATTTAGGAAGGAGAAGATATGAATGCAATAAGGAGAAAGGCAATGCATGTTGAAAGAATCGGGGATTCTGGAAGAAAGAGAAGGGCAAGAAGCGCAAGGTAGCGTTTGATATGGAATGGAGCGGGAGTTTGAACGAGAGCAATGAGTGCCTTACATAGATTTCCAACGGCCTTGCCGAAGTTGTACGAATCTTGTGTATTGTACGTACACGATCCAATCATTGCAAATTCATTTGGTTTCACCGTTATCAGACTCCAGATTATTTAGTTATTTATATGAAGAAGGAGGATTCCTTATCGTATCTGAATAATTTTATTGTCGTTGAGGTTCACATTTTGTTAATGCATTGTGATATTGCCAAGTGGAGCGTTATTCCAGTTTAAGAGCTTAATGACATTCTATGTCTCTGGTCCTGTCGTCCGGAGGGAATTAGTGCCCTTTGGAAAGCCGTAGGAGAGAATTTCCCTGACATAAATTACCATTTTTTTTTGAGAGAATTTGTCTGCCATAGAGGAGAATTTCCTGATATAAATTACATTTTTTTTTGGGTGTTTGTAGATATCATGGGTCATTGGGGATATTTATTTGAAATTTTGGTAAAAAAATTGTGAGATCTTCAAATTTGAGTTTTTATTTCTGTATAATTGAAGTGTCCCAAATTTTTTTCAACATGTTGAATCTATTTCTACACTCAAAATTAGATTTTAAACAACAAAAAAATAATAATTTAATACAAATTTACCTAGCTGAATTCCAACTAAAAAACAAAAAAAACAAAATGTAAAACAATTAAACAACCCCAAGTTCAGCGCATTCAATTCTCAGTGCAACTAGTTTACATTTCTACGTAACAATACAACACGAAGACTTTCACCCAGGCTGCAAAAAAAATGAGTTCTGTCAATTTGGCCCTGGATTAAAAGTGAGATCACTCTGCCCTAGGCAATTTTGGAGTGGTTATTTAATAAAATAGAATGCTTAAAACACTCATACCAAGCATTTATATACAATGCAATGTTTAAGGCCCAAACTTCATAGTTTCAATAACTAAAGCGCAAATAACCGTGGAAGGTGGATGCAGTGAAATAAAGCAAAATACCGTGGAGAAATAAGTATTATGATAAAGCACGCTTAACGTATTAGATCCAAGCCTTCCCTTCAAGTAACCTAACCTTCGGTCCTATCACGCTCCTAGTCTCTCCATTTGTATGTTTTTTACAGGTAGATATTTACTGGACTCGTCGAATACATGAATGATATGGGCCAGTGCAGATCCGCAGCCAGTTTCAGGTCGACATTGAGCTAAAATGAGGGTTGCAAGTTTGATTTTGTATTGCCCAGCACAACAATTGCCCCAGATATTTCTATTGAAAACCAAACAGGCTCCTCTTCAGTCTATAGTATATGTAAAGATTAAGTAGAGACAGATTTGATGCAACACACTACATTATTGATGTGTATTTTATTAATATGAACATGTATAGTTACACAATATGGTTACAAGAAGTTACCTAGTTACCAACTTCTGTAACTGTAAACTAACTAGTTAGTTAACAATGTAATTAGGTATTTTCCTTAACACTCTTTTAATTACATCCGATAAAAACTACCATTATCAGGCCCTGGGCATCTGGGACCTTCAGTGATGGAGTGAGGCCCAAACCGGCTCTGATACCATATAAAGATTAAGTAGAGACAGATTTGATGCAACACACTACACTATTGATGTGTATTTTATTAATATGAACATATATAATTACACAATATAGTTACAAGAAATTACAAAGTTAACTACTCCTGTAACAGTAAATTAACAAATTAACTAGTTAACAATGTAATTAGGTATTTTCCAGGTTCAAAACTCAGCATTGATGGAGGAGGAAGGTTTTGAAGATTACTCACTTTCATCTATGCAAGGTTTTCAATCCGCTGATGGGAAGTGAGGAGGTTAAAAAACAATAAATCTGAGCAAAAGAAAATCTATGCAAGGTTTTCAATCCGCTGATGGGAAGTGAGGAGGTTAAAAGACAATAAATCTGAGCAAAAGAAAATAACAGAACGCCGTTGCCGGGGATCGAACCCGGGTCACCCGCGTGACAGGCGGGAATACTCACCACTATACTACAACGACTTCAGATGAGAGTGAAAACTGGCAATCAAATCCTGTTAACCCCAGAATAAACAATGTAGTAACCAGAACGGGCATAGCGATGCGAATATGATAATAACATGATAAGAAGGAAGACGAACGTGAGATGAGATTTCAGAGAATTTGGTTCAACGGCCGTGAAATAAAGGTAAGATAAAATGAGTTTCAGTAGGTATCGAGCTTTATCGTAATCATCTCTTTTACAGTTTCCATCAAAAACTGTGAATGAACAATATTTAATTGTGGGAATCTCTTCTCAGTGGTGTTCATGTAATGATAGTATTATTTATGGTGAAAAAAATTACAAAGCATAAATATTTAAATTAATTATATAGGTCCATTTATACAACATTAATCCGAACTTACCATAAAACAATAAACATTTTTTCTTCTTCACAATCTAAAGGATACAGTTAGGTGTTTATGTATTTTCACAATCTAAAGGATACAGTTAGGTGTTTATGTATTTTGAGAGGATTTTCAATTTAAAAGTATATTTATAATAAAATTAGTTTTAATTTTTTAATTTATAAGAATTGAATTTTATGTATTGTATATGGTTTTATAAAACAATATACATCTTTTTTTACAATGTATAGGATATAGTTAGATGTTTATGTTTTTTTGAGAGGATTTTCAATTTAAAAATATATTTATAATAAAATTAGTTTTAATTTTTTAATTTATAAGAATTTAATTTTATGTATTTTATATGGTTTTTAAATTGAATCTTTTCTTTGTTTGTTCTAAATACAGTTTGGCAATTAACAAAAGAATATTTGACCAATCTTATTTTTGCATTTTGAATGTTAAACATATTTCATAAGGAGTGTAACTATTAAATGGGGTGGAAGCATTTTTGGGAAATGAATTGTTAAATCTATGTAATCTACAAACTTATAGAAAATTGTGTTTTTTCTGTTTTGTTTTGGACATGTTGAATGTACAAACTTACAAAAAATTGTGTTACTTGCGGTTATATAGAAAATCAGATATGCATGGGTGGTAAGTAAAATATTACTTTGCAATTTAATACATAAAATTGTTAGATTAGAATACAAAAGTTGCTTTTAAGATGTTACAAATCTTGAATTTTGAAAAAACTTGATTTAAGATTATGCTATAGCAAAAACATGGTGACTAAATACTTGGGGGGCACACAAAGAGAATAAAACTTAGTTTTAGGCAACGAGGAGAGATTTGGACTGATTTGGACTTTATGATGTTACTTCTGTGTGAGAAAAATACCACGATACAAATAAAAATATAATGAAATTGTTGTTTGGGGGACATGGTTAATATTTTTATTATAACCATTAATTGATATGCTAGTAATCCTCATTAGGTATGCTACCATACTTGTTGACTCATAGGTGGTTTAATAAGACACTTTTGGATTCATAGGTGGTTTAATAAGACAACAATGGATAATTGTCTTGCTTGTGGATTGCTCTAATATCCATCCATCACATGCGACCTCCTGACCTCTTTACAATCTATGTAAAGATGCATCAATCTATGCACATGCATCTGTACACCTGGATGCTTTTGTTGATCCTCCACCAATCTCCACGGGCTTCTTTACTAGCTTATGGTGTTTCTTCATGGAATGTGCATAAAGTCAGGCCCCTCCACCAGCTTATGGTGTTGCTTCTGGATTCCATTGGAAATCTACAAAATTTAACCTCTTTGAACTTGGATTTAGATCGACTCTCTCACAAGCATTAGAAATCTGTGTCGACTGTCCATCTTGACACTAAACACGAATACGCTCCCGGGTCCCATTTTGGACTCCATGGTAGATCTGAAGGAACTAACATAGATCTGAAGCAGCTGACGACCCTACATATATCATATAATTTCTTGACGGGTAAGATACCTTCCTCATTAGAAAATATGTCAATTCTTGTAGAGTTGCTGGCAAGTAACAATCGTTTGAGCACAAGCACTCCAAAATCACTAGGATTTTTTAGTTTTGTCCCCAAAAAAACTCACAGGGAATATCCATTGTGATGGAAAATACCACCAACTTCAACCCACAATCATAGAGTTTTCAACACTTTATCGCGGTCAATATTCAGACTATTTGTTTGGCTTCAGATCAACACGAACAAACACTCAAATTTTTTTCTTTTATTATAACGTTGAATTGCGCTATGTCATAGATAACTCTGCGCAAAATTATTACTATGAGGATATACTTCTGTGAGAAAGCATCAATGAACAATGTTGACAAAATCTGTCACAGACAATTTGGTGCAAAATTTAGTAACCAATGCGGGTGTGTCGCAGGTCACTCTCCACGTAGTATCCTTCAACAATACTAACTTGTCGCAGATCATTACAGGGTCTTCCACTACACCAAATCATGATTTTCTATTCCTGCAAAGACAAATACTCAAGATATGTTATTTCAAACAAAATTTTAGAACTTAGCTGTGATTAATTACGCATGTTCTTCCTACAATCACATAAACTCGTCATTTTGTCGAGATAAGTTATACATATAATTTAACAATTCAACACAATATCAAAAAATGAAAACATAGCTTGGCAACACCACACTGTTCTTTCTTTTAATCAATGAAGGAGTAAATTTAAACAAGAAATCTCTTTACCTCTCGGTATTTTAGACCTATGCGATACACACTTCTAAATATTCAATCTCACGCACTCACTAACCTATGCCACTTACAAAGAATTCAATATGTCTAGAGCTCTCAGATAGCTCACAAAAAAATGAATCCAGAGTTATATTAACAAATGCCTAAAATAGATATTTGTTCATAATATTTAGCAACCGACTTAACACGTATGACAAAAAAATCGATATCTAATCAAATAAACTCAACGAAAATGTCTTTTAGAGACATTTCGTAATTATTACATATATAATAAAAGAAATTAGGGAACCAAATCCCTTGGTAAATTTTTGCGATCCATGAAGTCAATCTTTAAGATTTACCGCGAGATGCTCCTGCATCAGACTCCCAAGGAAGAAAAGAACTATCCATTAGGTCTTCAAGTTCTACGCCATACTTGGAGATTTTTGTTACTTTCATCCAAGTAGCATCCTCTATTGGTTGACCTTTCCATTTAACCAAGTACTAGAAATACTCCTTGCCTTTTGGTTTTCCTTAATACCTTCTTATCCAATACTTCCTCGATTTGCGTTTTCACTGCTTGGGGTAGTTGTTCTTTCCATTCTACAGTTTAATCTTCATCACTTATAGATTCGTCTACTGAAACATGTTGTCTCCTTAAAGGGATACAAATATGAAACATTGAAGATTGGAGAAATTCCAACACCATTTGTAAGTTCTATTTCATATGCATTAGAAAAAAATTTCCTTAAAATTCTACATGGTCAAATCTTTTTAAGATTTAGTTTGTTATAAGTCCCTACATGAAATTTCTCTTTCCTCAAATACGCCATGACCAAATCACCAACCTCAAAATTCACTGATCTTCTCTTCATATCTGCTCGTTGTTTATACTTGTGTTTGTTGTATTGAAATTTATGTTTGACCCTTTCCTGCAACTCTTGCATGCTTACTGCAAAATCCTCACCATCAACGCTTCTTAATTCCTACTTTCCCAAATTCCTTAACTTATACTCTCCCCTAGGATGCATTCCATACAAAATCTAGAATGGACTCATCCCTGTGCTTCTATTTGGTGAGTCGTTATATGAAAACTCAACTTGAGCAAACATCTGATCCCATTGCTTAGGGTTCTCATTCATAAGGCTTCTCAAAATATTTCCCAGACTTCTATATACTACCTCTATTTTTCCATCAGTATATGGATGATAGGTTGAGCTAAAACTGAGATTAGTACCAATATTTTTCCACAAGTTTCTCTAAAAGTGTCCCACAAATCTAGTATCTCTTTCAGAACAAATTTGGGTAAACCATGCAACCTTACAACCTCTTTAGAGAACAAATTTGCAACATTTGTCACATCACTAATCTTGGTACAAGCAATGAAATGAGCCATTTTTTAAAATCTATCTACCACAACATAGATTGAACCATTACCTCTCCGTGTTCTTGGCAATACCAACACAAAATCCATACTCACTACATTCCATGACCTGCTTGGAATGGGTAGTGGTTGATACAACCTTGTATTCTGACTTGTCCTGGTAGCATGCTAACAATTTTTTCACTTCTCCACAAACTTATTCATTTGAATCTACATACATAGCCAATAATAAAAAGAATTTACCTGAGAAAATATTCTATCTTGTCCAAAATTTCCTGATAGTCCTCCACTATGCTTTTCTTTGATCATATTTTCCCTCATTGAACACTTTTATATGCACAATTTACTGTTCTTGAACAACAATCCTTCTTGTAACATGTAGTCCAAACATTGACTTGTTACCAACAACTGCATTTTCACAAGCTACATAGGCATCCTTGAAATCTCCATCATCTTAATACATTTCTTTTAAACCATCAAAGCCTAAAGTACTGACTTGAAATTCTTGTAAAAATAAATTAATTCAACTCAAAGCATCAATAACACTATTTTTCTTACCACTTATGTGTTTAATAACAAAAGTAAAATTATGCAGAAATGCAACCCATTTGTCATGTCTTTGATTCAATTTTGATTGAGTAGTTATAAATTGTAATGCATTATTTCCACTATACAGAAAAAATTTCTTGGGAAGGAGGTAATTCCTCCATTTCTTAAGTGCTTGAACAATTGCATAAAATTCCTTGTCATAAGAGGAATATTTCTATTTTTCCTCATTTAATTTCTCAATAAAATATGCAATTGGTCTTTTCACTTGACTCAAGACAACTCATATTACAGTCTCACTAGCATCAACCTCAACTTGAAAGAGTTTATCAAAGCTTGGCAAAGCTAACACAAGTTTTTTGGTAATATTGTTAAGCCCTAATATTGGCTCATTACCCCTTAATTGGGGCATATTATATTAGTAATGTTATTTTATTTATGTCGGCTTTAGGCCATTAGTTGTAATTATACCTCCTAGTCTCCTATATATACCAAGGAGACATTT
>ML820746.1:12796-54012 GCA_009831015.1 Picea engelmannii
ATCTTGTACTTGAACATTTAAGTGGGGTAAAAGGAGGTTGCCCCCTCGAAGAGGCTTATTATATGAAATTATCTCTTTTTCAAGGCGTTGAGTACTTTTTCTGAGGTTTTTCTATGCTATATTGATATTTGGTTCTTAACAAATATTTTTCTTCAATAGTTTAAAATTTCTATCAGCTTCTTCAGTCCACTTAAATTCATATTTTCTTTCTTTGATAGTTTCTACAATAGGTACACATATTAGACTGAAACTTCTAATGAACTTTCTATACAAACTTTCAAGTCCATGGAAACTTCTTACCTCAAATGAACATCTCGGGGATGACCAATTCACAATTACTTGAACCTTTTCTGGGTCCATCTTCAAACCTTATTCATCTACTACAAACCCCAAATATATTAGCTCCCTCTTCATAAAATTACATTTCTTCAAATTTATCAACAATTTTTCCTTCTGCAAGGTACTCAAAACCATCTTGAGATGCCTTAAATGTTCCTCTTTTGTCTGGCTATAGATCAAGATGTCATATAGATAGACTATCACAAACTTTCCAATAAACTCTTTTAAAACTTTATTCATTAACCTCATAAATGTACTAGGAGAATTTGTGAGCCCAAAAGGCATCACCAACCATTCATACAATCCACTATTAGTCTTGAAAGTAATTTTCCATTCATCCCTTTCTGTAATTCTAATTTGATGGTATCCACTCTTTAAATCAATATTTGAAAAATATTTTGAACCACTCAAACAATCCATCAAATTATCTATGCGAGGCAATGGAAATCTATACCTTATGGTGATTTTGTTGATTTCTTTGGAGTCAGTGCACATGCGCCATCCTCCATCCTTCTTTGGGCTTAGTATTGTTGGTACAACACATGGAATCAAACTTTCCTTCACTAAACCTTTATATAAGAGATTTTGTACCTATCTTTTAATCTCTTCATTCTCTTGTGGGGTCATTCTATGGGATGTTTTATTAGGGAAACTTTCTCCTAGAATTAAGTCAATATGATGGATAATACTCCTTATAGGGGGTAATGTATTTGGCAAATCATCAACTATAATATCAACAAAATCATCCAACATAGCTTTAACCTTTGTAGGTAAATCATCCAGATTTGTATTAGTGAGTAGTACCTTTGGATTACCAATTAAGTCAAAATGTATCTCTTCTTCTTTCTTGACTTCTTGTAGTAGCTCATTCCCACTTATCAACAATACACATGGACTAGCTTCTTATTTGGCTCCTTCACCCTGTAAGGGTAACAACACATTCTTGTTCTCATTCTTTTTGAGACAATAAGTGTTCCTTCTACCATCATCAATGTATTTTCTATCATACCGCCATGGCTTTCCCAACAAAATATGGCAGACGTCCATGGACATTATATCACATAACACCTCATCCTTGTAGCTACCAATCTGGAATTCCACTTTACACTGTTAATTCACCAAAATATGATGTCCCTTATGCAACCAAAACACTTTTTAGGGAGTGGGATGTACTAGCCTCTCCAATCCCAATTTCTCTACCATCTCTGTGGAAAGCAAATTGCTCGTGCTACCACTATCAATGAAAATTTTACAACACTTAACTCTTGACTTACATATAGTCCTCAACAAACCTTTTCTTTGAGATGGTTCATGAACTTCCTTTTCTGACTTAACCAAAATTCTCTTCAACAACAATGATTCCCCTACCTATGGAGTTTCTTCTTTTTCTACTACATTCACATCTTCTTCCTTTGTTTCTACAACATGTGTATTCCTATGATTTGCTGCCTTGTTCTCTGGACAATCCCATGACATGTGTCCTATCTTACCACATGTATAACATGTCATTTCTCTGCCTCTTCATCGCCTTCTTGAAAAAAACCTTCTGCCTTGTTATTGGATAAATCGGTAGGTGTGGACACTAACTGATCTCACTAGATCCACCTAGATCTAGAACAAAACACACCAGAATATGACGCTTTCCTTAAGTTTTAGATATTGAATTTACTAACTAAAGAGGGATAGGTGACATACCGTTTAAACGTCGCTTCCTCATGCTATTGCCATCTTAGCTCCGTTCCAACACTCATACAATGATGATCCCGCAAACGAATGCAACCAACCAAAGTAATAGTAATAGCATAAACTCAATATAAACCTATGTATGTGATGAAGGAATCATACAATAAAACACAACAAGATTTATAGGAAAGAATCATATTACTGTATCATATTAAATGTGAAAGAGAGATTACAACCATGGCCTTGATGTTGTAAGGTCCCTTCCAACTGTCCTTCATTCCCCACACACTTTTTGTTCCAAGGATTCTGAGACCATGGATCTGATAGCTACTCACAATCTATCTTGATAAAGAAAATCTCAAAGCCACTCTAACCAAGCTAACAATCCCAAGCCAAAAACAACTAACTTTATCCATGAGAGATCCTCTCCTTTTATAAGATGAAGAGGATAAGGTGAGGAGGTTAAGATGATCCCACTAAATCATGAAAGTGAGTAAGATCCAAACCATTCAGATGCCACCTCACCATGGAAGTTTCTCCTTCTAGAAGCATTGAGAATATACTCGTTTTTCCCACGTATGAGCATTCTCGCACCCTACTTATAGAGCAATTTGCGAACCTCTCGCAACCCAACTATGGTGCAGCCTGCGAGAATCAGACATTCTCACACCTTGCCTATATAGCAACCTACGAACATCCTCTTTAATAGGGTTTTTACAAAGGAGAATGCAACGTCTTTTCTCAGGAAAAGTTATTCTCTCTTCTTTCTTCAGGAACTCAGGCCACTGACCCCTCTGAAAGAAACATATAGGTTTACATCATTAACGGTCATAGGGATGACAAAAATAATGTGTAACATAGAGCCCCCCAAAGTATGAAGTTAGAACATAGTGATAGCTGAAATACTTTGTCGAGTGTGTGTAGGGAACAAGGAATAGTCGGTTGGAAACCTGCCAACAAACAAAGAAATATAGTATAATAATATATCATCACTGAGGTAGGCATTCCCATACTCAAAATACAAATGTCTCAAAGCATAAATGCCGACATGCGAAGATCCATGTCAAGTAAGACAGGTCATGGCCACCAAACATACACTGTGGATCCATGACGATATGACTCAAATCTCAACATAGCCACCAAAAATACACTGTGGATATATGTGTTAAAGACTCAAATTTGAACATAGCCATGAGGCATACAATGTGGATCTATGCAATAGTACAAACTGAATATACTCCAACGCAACCTGAATCTGTCAGAAACGATCCAAGGTCTTCATCTCCACCACTCTATAGTAAGAATCTAACCATGTGAATACATGTGTTGAAGTTGAACATGGTAGAAATCACTTGATTACCGGTCATTAGTGTATACTGTTAACAAGTGCAAGGGAGATCATCATTAATGTCAATGAATCCCAAGGTACACTAGTACAATCTAACGAATGTGCATAAATGAGCTGAAGTTGAACACTCGGCGGAATCTCCCGATCATGGGTTAATAATGAAAACCCACTGTCGAAAGTGAGGAAACCTGCCATTGAGGCATGCAAGTTCCAAGGTACCAATTAGTTTCTAAGTCTAATTCCTGAATAATGAGTTGAAGTCGACAGGAAAAGACTCGTCACATTAAGGCCTTAATGTATCCCCCATCAATGACACGAAACAGGTAACAAGATTTGAAGTAGATCAGAGTAACAAGTGATTCAAGACTAACTTAGGGATGGCTGACGCAATAGAAGGCTTAAGGACTACAGAAATGGCCAATGCAATAGAAGGATTTTTGGGTTGAACTTATTTTTTGAACATATTGACGACACGAAAACTGTCTTGGAAACATTGACTCAACAACAGGGATCATAGACCAATTTGTAATCTTATAAGGAGTATGATCAAGAGACGAGTGGATTTTCCATCCTAGACACAAGGCGAGTGAAAGGGTTTCATGTTCAAAAGCGACTCTTCCATGGAATACAGGTTTAGACACATTTCTTTCCCAAATTCCCCCCCACCATTTCTGGCGAGTACCTCTTTATTTTTACACAAGCTTGAGGAGGATAACATATGATTGAAATGTAAGCTCATCCTTTGGATGAGTCCCTCGGAGTATGTTTAATGAACCCTAGGAAGGAGTGGTTCGGTCCCATATAGGCCTTTCGATGTTTGTTTTACGAGTACAAAGAAAGAAAACTCGGGGGTTTTTCATGTTTAGAGAGTCTGAAAAACACTTAAAGAGAACTCTCTCAGTTCCTTTTTCGTAAAGTAGTCTGATGAGACCAAAAAAGAGATAAACTATCTCTCAACAGACGTTTTCTTCAAATACTTTAACGAGGATGTGTAAACCATGCTTCTATAACCTTGGATAGATCAGGGCAATCCTTAAGAGGATGGATACCCTTACAAAGCCTACAATGGTACTTGGGCTTACGAGTTGTTTGGGTGATCTTGACATCATCAACACTCCCAGCATGATTAACAGTAACTGGTTGTTTTCCAACATGTTTGACAGTGGTTGGAAGTTTGGATCCTTGCTTATTTTTCTTCTTCTTATTCTTTCGTTTCTTCTTCTTCTTACCCACCAAGTTACCACCTTGAGATGTTTCACTCAGCGAAGAAGATGAAATGGAAGAAGACCTTGCAAGTGAAGAAGGTGAATAAGATCTTATTGGTGAAGACGGTGAAGGATCAACATGAGGTTGATGATCTTGAGGGGAAGTGCTTGTGACTGAAGAACTAACTGCATTCGGGATTACCTGAGTGGAAAACAACCATACTGGTAACCCAATTATGAGAACTGGAAGGCTCAAAGTAGCAATATGAGGAGGACCAATGTTTCTGTAAGAAGGAAAAACAAAAGGTTCCACGGGAAAAGGAGTTCCTTCATTGGTCATTCCAGGAATTGAGGCCATAAAAATAAAGATCCAATCTAGAGTCCACTAGGGAAAACAAACAACACACGTTAAAAATCTAGTAAGCAAGCAAGCAAACAAAACCTTCTCACAATGAGCACACTAGTTTGTGATGAAATCCAACATCGTGGGAACAAAGTAATAAGGGGTTGAGATAGAGCGGGTGGAAAAGTTACGTTGACGACCTACTTAACGAACTTACACCCTGGTGCAAGCTCCCACACATAATTGTGGGTATACCCTCCAAGGAGCCCGAGTGAGTTTGGCCAAGGTCGATTCCAGGTACCGTGAAGACTTGCCCCTCCACAGTCACCTTGTGTAAATACCCTAAAGAGATAGGCCATTAAGGTTACCAATCACTACAATGATGCTGGGGAAACAGTCGACAGTCCAATCCATGCCAAGGGCAGGGTATCTAACCCGAAATCAACTTGAAAGGCTTCCACTCATCATTGTGGGTATACCTCTCAAGCGACCCCCATAATACACACAACCTCTACACTAAGACCAACAAAACAGGGTGAGTAACTCTGCCAGTCTCAATGTGACCTTGTGATTGACCCTTGTGTTAGAAGGGCTTCCCAGGAAAAAATGTAATAAGTGGATTTAACCGCTCCCTAACTCAAGATTCTATGTTTGTTTGCAACTTTGGAAAGTTATCTTTCACACCTATTCCAAAGCCCTATAACTAATCTAATGTAGGTTTGATACCAAAAAGTATAAAAAATGTCTAATCAATTTTTATAAGCGCTTTATTTTATGGTTGTTGTTACTCAATAGGAAAATGGCGTGAAAAATATGGTGTTTTGACCGACTCAAAAATTATGCAAAGAGATGAAGATGCAATCTTTTCATTTCGATGAAAGCTCTGCTACGAGAAGGAGAATTTTTTTATCATTCCCATATATAGAATGTCCCAAAATATATTAAACTCATTAATATCAAGATTCTCAAGAAATGAGAAAAAGGTATTGTACACCAATGCACGATTCATGGCCCCCCCGGGCCATGAGGGGGGGGATTTTTCGAAATTTAAGACCAAAAAATGCCAAGAATCATGCAATTTTGCTACTTCAAATGCAAGGATTCCCCCAATCTAATATAAAGCAAGAAATTATATCTTTTTGTTTCAAAATTTTCACTAAAAGAAATAATGAACTTTGTTAAAACAAAAAAATCCAAACTAAAAGTTTTCTTTTAGAGAGAACTATTCAGAAGAAATTTGATCTTTCCCTAAACAATTCTAAAGAAAACACACGCTTTGTAATTGAAAGACACTCAAAGAAAGAGACTAACCCTTCAAAACCAAACAAAGCAAAGATGGCTAAAAGCAACTCAAAGAATGTCAAGCAAACTGTAAACAGATCAATATAGGCTCCAAAAGTTCAATCCAGCTGATCAAAGCAAGACTAGGCATCAAAAAGACAGGAAGAACTAATCCAAAACTTTTACAAATGAGTTTGCAGCCTGGTAGTGGGGTACAGTGCGAGAATTAGGGATTCTCACAGTCTAGATACAGGCAGGGTGCGAGAAGGTCGCACTGAACTTAATAGTAGGGTGTGAACATCAATGATTCTCATAGGCCACAGAGAGGTACAGTGCGAGAAGGTTTGTAATCAAGAAAAAAATGGAAAAAGGACAAAATTTTTGAGTGAACTTTCAGATCCAGAGAGTCTGGATGGATCTCCCACAGACTCAGAGACCATAAATCAAGCAATCAAAGAAAGGAAAACTAGACTAACTAGGAACCAATCCGTTCCCCAGTGGAGTCGCCAATTTTGTTATTGGATAAATCGGTAGGTGCAGACACTAACTAATCTCCCTAGATCCACCTAGATCTAGAACAAAACACACCAGAACATGACGCTTTCCTTAAGTTTTAGATATTGAATTTACTAACTAAAGAGGGATAGGTGACATACCGTTTAAACGTCGCTTCCTCATGCTATCGCCTTCTTAGCTCTGTTCCAACACTCGTACAATGATGATCCTACAAAAGAATGCAACCAACCAAAGTGATAGTAATAACATAAACTCAATATAAACCTATGTATGTGATCAAGGAATCATACAATAAAACACAACAAGCTTTATAGGAAAGAATCATATTACTGTATCATATTAAATGTGAAAGAGAGATTACAACCATGGCCTTGATGTCATAAGGTCCCTTCCAACTGTCCTTCGTTTCCCACACACTTCTTGTTCCAAGGATTCTGAGACCATGGATCTAATAGCTACTCACAATCTATCTTGACAAAGAAAATCTCAAAGCCACTCTAACCAAGCTAACAATCCCAAGCCAAAAACAACTAACTTTATCCATGAGAGCTCCTCTCCTTTTATAAGATGAAGAGGATAAGGTGAGGAGGTTAGGATGATCCCACTAAATCATGAAAGCGAGTAAGATCCAAACCATTCGGATGCCACCTCACCATGGAAGTTTCTCCTTCTAGAAGCACCGAGAATATACTCGTTTTTCCCACGTATGAGCATTCTCGCACCCTGCTTATAGAGAAACCTGCGAACCTCTCGCAACCCAGCTATGGTGTAGCCTATGAGAATCAAGCATTCTCACACCCTACATATATAGCAACCTGCGAACATCCTCTTTAATAGGGTTTTTACAAAGGAGAATGCAACTTCTTTTCTTAGGAAAAGTTCTTCTCTCCTCTTTCTTTAGGAACTCAGGCCACTGACCCCTTTGAAGGCAACAGATAGGTTTACATCATTAACAGTCATAGGGATGATGAAAATAATGTGTAACATGCCTCTTGATTCTCCTCCTCTTGGTGAATTTCTACTTGAACTTCCTGCTTGTTCTTTTTATGGTTGAAATCTTCCTTTGTTAGATTGTTCTTTGCCTCTTACTAGACTCCTTCCTCTGTTTCTCTGGTTCTTCTTTTTGGCCAACTTCTCTTCTTCCTTCAAAGCTACTTGGTATGCATCTTCAATAATTCTCAAGGACAAAAGGAAGATTTCATTTTGAATTTCATACCTCAAACCATTTATGTATCTAGAAACTTTCTCAACATCTTCCTTAATGTGACCAACTCTAATGTTAAACCTATAGAATTCCTCTATGCATTCCTTTACTGTCATAGTTTACTATCTAAGGTTTTTCAATTGTCTAAACAAATTCAATTGATAATCCTTCGGCATAAAATTACCTTTAAATTTGGCCGCCATTTTGTCCTAACTCTTGATATTAGCTTTTCTTTTCCTCCTTTTGACTTCCTGCAACTCATCCCACCATAGAGATGCATGTCCTTTTATCCTAGTCACTGGTTTCTTCACTTTCTTCTGTTCTTCTACATCTTCATAATCACAATATTTATCCATGGAATTTATCGATTTGAGTAATTCATCAACATTTAAATTACCTTCGTACATGGGAACGTCCATCTTAGGCATGGATTGAACTCTTGTGACCATTCTTACTAGATATTCCATTGTTAGTTCTCCTTCTAGAGCTCTTTCTGTTTCCTCGTTAGAGCCTGTATCCTCACTTTCACTGAAATCTCCTATGTCGGGTTCTCTCCTTCTAAAAAGATTTGTTTCTGCTGATCCTCTCCATCCTCATCAAGTCTTGTTACATGGAAAAGACCCCCCTTAGGATTTTTGAAGATGAATTTTGACGGAACTTCAAAGGGGAATCCTGGTCCCATGAGATATGGAGTAGTCTTCTGAGATGACGAGGGAAACATTTGTAACATCCTTGCCATAAATCTTGGTCATGAATCTAACAACTCAACGAAACTATGGGGTCTCCTTAAAGGAATCCAAGAGAGATAAAAATATCTGTTTATGTTGATCCTATGGCATCTCAATCTAAAAAGATCTATTTTTATTGATCCTCTCTATCCTCATCAACTACTGTTACATGGAAAATACCTCCCTTAGTATTTCTAAAGATGAATTTTGATGGTGATTCAAAGTGGAATATGAGCCCCGTGGGATATGAAGTAGTCTTCTGAGATGATGAGGGAAACATTTGTAACATCATCGCTAGAAATATTAGTCATGACTCTAACAACTTAGAAGATATATGAGGTCTCATTAAAGAAATCTAAGAGGCCTCATGCCTAGGATACCATAATATTATAGCAAAGGGGGACTGACAAATCATCATAAAAAATATTTCTAAACTTCACAATAGATCTAATCCTATGAAAATATCGCCCAACTAGACATTATTAAGCCAAACAGAACTTCTCAAAGATATGTTTCTCTCCAACATGGTCTATATGCCTTCACATGTCTGGAGAGAGGCTAAAAATATTGTCGATAAACTAGCTAATGCGAGAGTTGAGTGTCAGGGGCAAGACATAGCTTTCAACAACCAACATCATCCCACTCCCCGAATTCTCTGTGAATACATAGAAATAGCACAAAAGGAAGGTCTCCCCCCAGATGGGGTGTCACACACGCATGCATGAGAAAGATTTAGCGGAACGGGGTGCCACCTGGTGCACTGTGAGATTTCTTTACCTGGTGGCTTTTAATGCCCTAACTCCCCTACCAGTTCATACCGCGCAGGCATTCCCTCCAGTTGTTATGATGGCTGTCTGAAATCCCTCCACTGGTACCGTCAACCTACAAGAAAATAACACAACAATTATGGAAATCTTCATTGTAGGAGTTATGGGTTACTCAACGACACAAGCTTATGAGCACATCTCTCAATATAAATACCATTTCAAGGTTCCCTATTTCATTACTCCATCAGTGAATAGAGGGAAACTTTATATCATCTTTTCTGGAAGGCTTTGGATCCATTGTGGCTCAAATATTTGGTGTTGTCCTGTTACACGCATGTCCTTTTCTATCAACATGCCTCGAGAGCTGGCTCGCTCGAAGCGATGCATCAACTCATCTCATGTGGTCTATTCTAAGCATCGATCTCCATCCTCCCCATTGACTAGCATAGACTATGCACAATTTTCAGTGGAAATTCGAGAAGAGGAAAGGAATTCCTCTACTACACATTTGGAGGAGGAAGAAGCAGGTCTAGACATGAGTGAAGAAGACTTGGGCCATGCCATAGTTGAGGAAGAGAACCCTTCGCTCCATGAAGAGGTACCCACCGAGCCAGTAGAGGAAGATGGTGAGAACAAGGGACCCACATTCGAGAATATGGGATATAGGAGATGGGGCATGAAAACTCAACAAGATGAGACTCTTCCCATGCAAGGTATGAATGAGTAACCAATTCAATTCCCTGCATACCAACTGCAACTCATCGTCAAAATCCATCAAGATATGGAAAAATTGATATTTCATCATGAACAAATGGAGGCCAGAATTGCAGAACTCTACGACCAACTCTTAGCCCTGCAATAGGACGTCATTGTTCCGGTTTGGACCCCTCAACCTCCAAATCATGGCACAAAAAGTGCACTTGAATATATGAGGATCTCTCATCTATGTTAATGACTCTCCCCTTTATATTAGAATCAAAATTGTGTTGTCTTAACTTGCTTAAGTTTATAGGCTATAGTCAATATACTACACTATCAATTTTGACAACCGAGACAATATTTTTTGCAAACTCAACTCAGAAGCCAGAGTTGGTTTCCTTTGTTGGGAGCTCTGGCATTCAGAGAAATGCTATGTACTTGTTATTTATAGTTAATAGAAGGTAACATCATTTCTAACTTAAAAAAATATATCAGTCTCAATTAAATCAATATAGATGGACTTGGCTGCCTACATATTTTTTAAAATCATGTATTTGGTAAAAAGTTCAACCAAAATTTTTCAAAAATTAGAAATTTCATTTTGATTTTTTAATTTTTTTTTTTAATAAACATTTTAAAAAAACTTAAGAAAAACAACCTCAAATAATAAAAGGTCAATCAAGTTTGACTCTAATTGAAAGCTATAGTCCGTGCTTTGGCGAGGACTAATAAAATGAATGAAGGAATTGATGACACTTTCTCCCCTACAAACCCTAAATCTTTATTTTCCCTTTTCTATATATATATATATATAAATTATTTATAATTTATTATATATATTTTGTATTATAATTAATAATTTTAAATGAAATTTTGTAATTAAAAAAAATATTTACACGTAAATATACAATGTTTTAAATTTAATGTCAACTTTTTAATATATCCAATTTGTAACATATTACCTTAAATTTAGATATCTAATTACAAATTATAATAATGCCACATTTTGACATGATTTCTTTATCATTTCTACATATATGCATTCCGTTTATGTTTCTCTTCGTTATAAATATCGAACATTAACTAGATTTCAATTCTATTGTTTTGTTCTTTCCATTTTTCCCACTTAATTTGAATATGTTTCTCTTCGTTATAAATCTTGAACATTAACTAGATTTCGTTTGTATTGTTTTATTCTTTCCATTTTTCCCCATTTAATTTGAGGTCAATGGAGGTTCCAATAACAATAAGTGCAATTTTCTTCTAAATTAATTGACAGGTTTCTTTTAGATTAATTGAAAGGGTTTAATTTAAAATACGTTTATAATTTAGTAATCTGTGAAAATTTTTGATGTTTTGGTAGATGCGGGAGATATTAACTTCCAAGTGTAACCTTTGTACTTATAATAGAATATTTCAAAAGTAAGAGAATAATTAAACAGATGTGTGAAACCCCTAGAAAAGAAGTTCGCCCAAATAGAATAATAATAAAGTATTAAAAGGCTCGAGAAAGTGAGGTCGGCCCCACATGAAAAGACACCTTGGTAGACTAGTATAACTATAGGCTAGGCACTCCTCATTTGTATATACACTCACTCAGAAGAAGGAGGGCATAAGTTTGAAGAGCGGTAGTTGTAGCAGTTGTAGTTGCAGTAGAAGGAGGCGCAAGTCTGGAGAAGGTGGTGCAACAATTACCGTGGTGTAATCTTAGTCTTTTTGGTATCTCTCTTGTGTGCTTCTATTGGTAAAGGTACACTTCTATTAGTAGAGGTACGTTCTCTTGGTATTGTGATGTTGCTGCAACAATGGTGTTTCTGGTTAGGGTTTATCTGTTGGTTCTAGTGTCGACTTGCCATAATCATTCTATCTACGAAAAGGTTAGTGTGCTCAAGGGTGGCATAGTGAATTCCTATGATTGGGTGACAATGATGTGACATTGTCTATGGTTAAACGAGCATACCAAAATTTTAGCATAGTATCAGAGCTAGTTTCCTTCATAACAGTCTAATTGTTGAAGAAAGATCCTCAACTTCCCCATCACCAAGCTCATTGAGCACTTACTGAACCCACCATGAAGATCACCTAAGTAGGGCTTATCTGTCCCCAGGATCAGATCTCCAAAATTCTGAAATTGAAAAATTAGGGTTTCCTGACATAAATTACATTTGTTTTTTGGGTGGTTGTAGATATCATGGAATATATAAGGAATTAAGTGGGAAAGAACGTTTGTATTTTGTCCCGTTTCTCGAAGGGATATTTTTAAAGAGTTGAATCGATGCAAAAACCATATTCATGTTCATTTATATTTTTAAAACAATTTACAAGGATTTGTCTACGAGTTATGTTTCCTGTTTTTTTCATATTTATGATACTACTTTAACTTTGGATAGGAATTTTTTGAGATGACTTCTTTTCCAACAAATTTTAATTTTAATTTTTAACCAATAAACCATTCACAAATTTTAATTTTAATTTTTAACCAATAAACCATTTAATAGACAAAGGAAGCTTGATATAGCAAAATGAATAGAAGCGAAGCTTCAAATCCCTGCCATATACATAGTAATTTGAAATAAGATTACTCACTTTCATCTATGCAAGGTTTTCAATCGGTTGATGGGAGGTTAAAAAACAATAAATCTGAGCAAAATAAATTGTTCATTCAATATTTAGTTGTTGGAATCCCTTCTCAGTGGTGTTCATGTAATGATCGTATATCTTATTGTTTATGGTGAAAAAAATTACAAAGCATAAATATTTAAATTAATTATATAGGTAGATTTATACAACATTAATCCAAACTTACCATAAAACAATAAACAATAAGTGTTCTTTCTTCTTCCCGATGTAAAGGATATAGTTATGTGTTTGTGTATTTTGAGAGGTTTTTCAATTTGAAAATATATTTATAATAAAAATAGTTCTAATTTTTTAATTTATAAGAATTGAATTTTATGTATTTTATACGATTATTGAATTTTATGTATTTTATATGATTTTATTGATTATTGAATTTTTTCTTGATTGCTTTAATTGTAATTTGGTCATTAACAAAAGAATATTTGAAAAATCTGATTTTTGCAATTTGGAGGTTAAACATATTTCATAAGAAAGGCTTAGAACTGTACAATTACTAAGTGCATCCTTGGAAAACGAATTGTTAAATCTCTGTGGGAAGAGCATTGTATTTACAAACTTACATAAAATTGTGTTCTTTTTGCTTTGTTTTGGACATGTTGATTGTACAAACTTACAAAAAATTGTATTACTTATGTGTATACAAAAAATTAGATATGCATTGGTGTTAGATGAAATATTACTTTGCAATTTAATACATAAACTTGTTAGATTAGAATAAAAAAGTTGCACTCTATATGATGAGTTCAACATGATCAAATTTGATCTTCCCATCTTATCTCTTCAAACGTTGAATTGTGATTTTTTATTTATTTAAGATGTCACAAATCTTGAATTTTGAAAAAACTTGATTGAAGAAGGATATGCTATAGAAAAAGCATGGTGACTAAATATGTTAGGGCACACAAAGAGAATAAAAAATCATGGTGACCCAGACCCATAAAGGGGATACAAAATTACTGTATTTTAAACTATTTTATACGCCAATGAAAAATTTGGACTTTATGGTATTAAAGTATCCACATTATGTGCAACTTAAGTTGAAAAGACTTTGAATTCTATAAAACTTCGTTCTAGGTGACTAGGAGAGATTTGGACTTTATGATGTTGTATGTGAGTAAAATACCAAGATTCAAATAAAAATATAATGAAATTGTAGTTTGGGAGACATGGATAATATTTTTATTATAAATGTTAATTGATATGCTAGTAATTTTCATTAGGCGTGTTACCATATTAGTTAACTCATAGGTGATTTAATAAGACACTTGTGGATTCATAGGTGGTTTAATAAGACAACTGTGGATAATTGTTTTGGTTGTGGAATGATTTAATAACCATTCATCACGTGTGACCTCTTGACAATCTATGTGTGGCCTCTTTAAAATATATGTAAGGATGCATCAATCTATGCACATGTATCTATACACCTTGATGCTTTTGTTGATCCTCCACCAGCCTCCACGGGATTCTCTACTAGCTTATGGTTCTGCTTTATGGAATGCACATAAATTCGTAACTCTCCACCAACTTCTGGTTTTTCTTCTGTATTCCATTGTAAATTTACAAAATTTAACCTCCTTGAACTTGGATTCAGATCATCTCTTTGACAAGCATTGGAAATGTGCATCGGGTGTTTGAATTGAAACTGAACAAGAATATGCTCTCGAGTCCCATTCTGGACTCCATGGGATATTTGAAGTAGCCAACAACCCTACATATATCATATAATTTCTTGACAGGTAATATTCCTTGCTAATTAGAAAATATGTCAATTCTTGTAGAATTGTTGGCAAGTAACAATCTTTTGAGCGCAAGCACTCCAAAATCACTACGATTTTTTATTTCTGTCCCAAAACAAACTCACAGGGAATATCCCTTGTGATGGAAAATATTACCAACTTCAATGCACAAACAAAGAGTTTTCAACACTTTGTCACAATCAATATTTAGACTGCTTGTCTAGATTTGGATCGATATGAACAAGAACTCAAATTTTTCCTTTTCCTATAGGGTTGAACTATGCTTTGTCATAGATAACTCTGTGTGGAATTATCACTACATGGATATACCTTTGCATGGAATCATCAATGAACAATGTTGACGAAATCTATCGTAAACAATTCTGTGAAAAATTTAGTAACCAATGTGAGCGTGTCGCATGTCACTTTGCATGCAACAATACTAACTTGTCACAGATATTTATGAGGATTTCCACTACGCCAAATTGTGACTGTCTGTTCATGCGAAGAAAAATACTTAGGAAATATTCTTTCAAATAGAATTTTAGAACTTAGCTAAGATTAATTGTGCACGGTCTTCCTACAATCACATAAACTCATCACTCTGACAAGATAACATATACATTGAATTTAACAATTCAAAACATAGTGTGACAAAATGCAAAGACACAATGCGTCAACACCACACACTTTGTTCTTTCTTTTTATCAATGAAGGAACAAATTTATACAAGAAAGATCTTTCCTTCTTGATCTTTTAGACCTATGCGATCCACACTTTTACATATTCAATATCACGCACTCGCTAACCTCTACCTCTTACAAAGAATTCAATATATCTTCATCTCTTAGCTATTTCACAAACAAACGAATCTTGAGTTATCTTAGCAAATGCCTAAACTATAGATCTCTTCTTAATATTTAACAACGAACTTAACACCTATGACAAACAACTCAATATCTAATTAAACAAATTCAATGAAAATGTCTTCTAGAGACATTTTGTAATGATTCAATATATAATAAAAGAAATTAAGGAACCAAAACCCTTGGTAAATGTTTGCGACCTATGAGGTCAATCTTTAAGATTTACAACTAGATGCTTTTTCATCGAGCTCCCAGGGAAGAAAATAACTATCCATCAGGTCTTCAAGGTATGCGCCATACTGGGAGATTTTTGTTGTTGTCATCCAATTAACATCCTTTGTTGATTGACCTTTCCATTTGACCAAGTACTGGAAATACTCCCCACCTTTGCTTTTCCTTAATACATTCTTATCCAATACTTCCTTGATTTCCTTTTGCATTGCTCAGGGTAGTTGTTCTTTCCATTCTATAGTCTTATCTTCATCACTTATAGGTTCATCTACTGAAACATCCTCTGTCTCCTTGAAGGGATACAAATATGCAATATTAAAGATTGTTGAAATTCCAACACCACTTGGAAGTTCTATTTCATATGCATTAGAAGAAAATTTCCTTAAAATTCTACATGGCCCAATATTTTTAATATTTAGTTTTTTATAAGTCCCTATATGAAACCTCTCTTTCCTCAAATACGCCATGACCAAATCACCAACCTAAAAATACACTAATATTCTCTTCATATTTGCTCGCTATTTATACTTGTGGTTGTTGTCTTGCAATTTCTATTCAACCCTTTTCTGCAACTCTTGAATACTTACTGCAAAATCCTCACCATCAACACTTCTTAATTCCTTCTTTCCCAAATTCCTTAACTCATACACTCCCCTTGGATGTATTCCATAAAAAATTTAGAATGGACTCATTATATGCATGCTCATCTTGAGAAAGCATCTGATCCTATTCCTTAGGGTTCTCATTCACAATGGTTCTCAAAATATTTCCCAAACTTATATTTACTACCTCTGTTTGTCCATGAATCTGTGGATGATAAGATGAGCTAAAACTGAGATTAGTACCATTTTTTTTCCATAAGGTTCTCCAAAAGTGTCCCAAAATATAGTATCTCTCTCAAAAAATATAATTTTGGGTAAACCATGCAACCTTACAACCTCTTTAAAGAACAAATTTGCAACATTTTTCGCATTACTAGTATTGGTACAAGCAATTAAATGAACCATTTTTGAAAATCTATCTACCAAAACATAGATTTAATCATTACCTCTATGTGTTCTTAGCAATCCCAACACAAAATCCATACTTGCTACATCCCATGGCCTACTTGGAATGGGTAGTGGCTGATACAACCATGCATTCTTAATTCTCCCCTTAGCATGCTGACAAATTCTACATTTCTCCACAAACTTCTTCACTTTAATCTCATACCTGACCAATAATAAAAACCATTTCCCTGAGCAAAGGTTCTGTCTTTTCCAAAATGTCCCGACAATCCTCCACTGTGTTTTTATTTGATCATATTTTCCCTCATCGAACACTTTGGCATGCACAATTTACTGTTCTTGAACAACAATCCTTCCTGTAACATGTAGTCCAACCATTGACTTATGTTACCGGCAATTGGATTTTCATAAGCTGCATATGCATCCTTGAAATATGAATCATCTCGATACATTTATTTTAAACCATCAAAGCCTAAAGTGCTCACTTGAAATTCTTGAAAAATTAAATTAATTATACTCAAAGCATCAACAACCTTATTGGTCTTACCACTTGTGTGTTTAATCACAAAAATAAAATTCTCTAGAAATTCAACCTACTTGGCATGTCTTTGATTCAATTTTGGCTGACTACTTTTAAATTGTAATGCATGATTGTCACTGTACAGAACAAATTCCTTGGGCATGAGGTAATGCATCCATTTCTTAAGTGTTTGAACAATTGCAAAAATTCCTTTTGATAAGAGGAATATTTATTTTTTGCCTCATTTAATGTCTCACTAAAATATCCAAATGGTATTTTCTCCCGACTCAAGGAAACTCCTATTGCAGTCCCATTAGCATCAATCTCAACTTGAAAGAATTTATCAAAGCTTGGAAAATCTAACACATAATTTTTCAGTAATCTTTTTCTTCAATAGTTTAAAATTTCTATAAACTTCTTTAGTCCACTTAAATGGTTGTTTGATTTCTTTGATAGTTTCTACAATAGGTGCACATATCTGATTGAAACGTCTAATGGAATTTCTATAAAAACTTGGAAGTCCATGGAAACTTCTTACCTCAAATGCACTTGTCGGGGTTGGACAATTCACAATTTCCTGAACCTTTTCTGGGTCCATATTCAAACCTTCCTTAGATACTACAAACCCCAAATATATCATCCCCCTCTTCATAAAACTGGTTTCTTCAAATTTATCAGCAGTTTTTCCTAATGCAGGGTAATCAAAACCATATTGAGATGCCTTAAATGTTTCCCTTTTGTCTGGCTATAGATCAAGAAGTCATCTAGATAGACTATCAAAAAATTTCCAATAAACTCTTTCAAAAATTCATTCATTAACCTCATAAATTTACTAGGAGAATTTGTGAGCCCAAAATGCATCACCAACCATTCATGCAAACCACTATTAGTCTTGAAAGCAATTTTTCATTCATCCCCTTCTCTAATTCTAATTTGATGGTATCCACTCTTTAAATCAATCTTTGAAAAATATTTTGATGCACTCAAACAATCCATCAAATCATCTATGTGAGGCAATGGAAATATATACCTTATGGTGATTTTTTTGATTTCTCTGGAGTTAGTGCACATATGCCATCCTCCATCCTTATTTGGGATAGGAATTGTTGGTGCAACACATGGATTCAAATTCTCCTTCACCAAACCTTTATCTAACAAATCCTGTACCTTGCTTTTAATCTCTTCATTCTCTCGTGGGGTCATTCTATAGGCTTCTTTATTAGGGAAACTTACTCCTGGAATTAAGTCAATACGATGGATAATACTCTTTATAGGGGGTAATGTATTTGGAAAATCATCAACTATAATATCAAAAAACTCATCCAACATAGATTTCACTTATATAGGTAAATCATCCATATTTGTATTAGTGAGTATTACCTTTGGCTTACCAATTAAGGAAAAATGCATCTTTTCTTCTTTCTTGACTTCTTGCAGCAACTCCTTTCCACTTATCAACAATAAACTTGGATTAACTTCTCCTTTGTCTTATTCAACCTACAAAGGTAACAACACATGCTTGTTCCCACTATTTTCAAGAGAACAAATGTTCCTTCTACCATCATGGATGGATTTTCTGTAATACTTCTAGGACCTTCCCAACAAAATATGACAGACGTCCATAGGAATTGTATCACATAACACCTCATCCTTGTAGCTACCAATCTAAAATTCCACTTTAAATGGTTCATTCACCAAAATATGATGTCCCTTCTCCAACCATGAGACTTTGTAGGGAGTGGAATGTACTAGCCTCTACAATCCCAATTTCTCTACCATCTCTATGGAAACCAAATTGTATGCGCTACCACTATCAATGAAAAGTTTACAACACTTACCTCTTGAATTACATATAGTACTCAACAAACTTTTCGTTTGAGTTGGTTCATGAACTTCCTTTTCTTCGTTAACCAAAATCTCTTCAAAAACAATGATTCCCCTACCTATGGAGTTTCTTCTTCTACTACTTCATTCACATCTTCTTCCTTTGTTTCTACAACATATGTATTCCTCTGATTTTCTGCCTTGTTCTCTGGACATTCCCATGACATGTGTCCTATATTACCACCTGTATAACATCTCATTTCTTTGCCTCTTCCTGAGACTCTTGAGAAAAATATTATGCCTCTTGATTCTCCTCCTCTTGGTGACTGGCTTATTGAACTTCCTTCCTCTTCTTTTGAAGGTTGAAATCTTTTTCTATTAGAATGCCCTTTGCCTCTTGCTAGCTTCCTTCCTCTATTTCTCTAGTTCTTCTCTTTGGCCAACTTCTCTTCTACCTTCAAAGTTGCTTGGTATGCATCTTCAATAGTTCACAGGGACAAAAGGTTTATTCCGTCTTGAATTTCTTACATCAAACCATTTATGTATCTAGAAACCTTCTCAACATCTTCCTTAATGTGACCAACTCTAATATTCAACCTATAGAATTCCTCTGTTTAATACTTTACTGTCATAGTTTTTTGTCTAAGGTTTTGCAATTATCTAAAAAAATTCAATTTATAATCCTTAAGCATAAACTTACCTTTAAATTTGGCCACCATTTTGTCCCAACTCTCGATCTTATATTTTCCTTTCCTCATTTGTCTACCTGTAACTCATCCCACCATAGAGTTTCATGTCATTTTATCCTAGTCACTACATGCTTCACCTTATTCTCATCTGCTACCTCTTCATAATCAAAATATTTATCCATGGAATTTATCCACTCAAGTAATTCATCAACATTTAAATCATGTTCATACATGGGCACCTCCATCTTAGGCCTGGATCCAACTCTTATGACCATTCTTACTATTTTTTCCTCTACTGGTTCTCCTCTTGGAGTTCCTTTGTTTCCTCTTCAAAGCCTATATCTTCACTCTCACTGACATCTCCTATGTTAGTTTCTCTCCTCTGAGATGTCTCCATGGCCTCCATCTTTTCCTGGATTCGACTCAAATTGTAATGTAACTCATCAGTTACCACATTCCTATCTCTGCCTCCTCTCTTGGGTGGCATGATTCCTTAGATACAATGATGATTTGATACAAAAAATGATGGAAAATACCACCAAATTAAACCCACAATCAAAGAGTTTTCAAAACTCTGTCGCAGTCAATATTCATACAACTTGTCTGGCCTCGGATAAACATGAACAATCACTCAATTTTTTCATTTTCTTACCACAATGAATTGTGCTCTATCATAGGTAACACTGCGCATAATTATCACTATGCAGATATACCTTTGCATGGAAGCATCAATGAACAATGTTAACGAAATTTGTCGTAGACAATTCTATGCAAAATTTAGTAGCCAATGCAGGTGTTTCACAATTCACTTTGCATGAAAAAATACTAACTTGTCGTAAATATTTATGGGGTGTTCAACTATGCCAAATCATGACTGTCATTTCCTGTGAAGAAAAATACTGAGGAAATATTCTTTGAAACATAATTTTAGAACTTATTTGAGATTAATTGCACTCTCTCCCTGCAATCACATAAACTCATCACTTTGCCAAGATAACTTATACATCAAATTTAACAATTCAACACATAGCGTGACAAAATTCAAACACACAACGCGACAACACCACATGCTCTATTCTTTGTTTTTATCAATGAATGAGTAAATTCACATAGGAAATATCTTTCCTTCTTTGTCTTTTTGACCTGTGTGATCCATAATTTTACATATTCACTCTCACACTCTCACTAACCTCTACCTCTTACAAATAATTCAATATATCTCAAGCCCTCAAATATCTTACAAACAAATGAATCCCAAGTTATCTTAACAAATGCCTAAACTAGATATTTGTTCCTAATATTTAAAAACTAAATTAACACCTATGACAAACAACTCAATATCTAATCAAACAAACTCAACGAAAATGTCTTCTAGAGACATTTCATAATTATTACATATATAATAAAAGAAACTAGGGAATCAACTCCCTTGGTAAATGTTTGTAACCCATGAGGTCAAAATTTAATATTTATTTGCAAATTCTCCTGCATCACCTCATATTATGAGTCCTCCCATCTTAAAACTCTTTTTCTAGTAAAAAATAACCTATTCGGGGACATCCCCACCTAGTTAGGAAATATGCCAAAACTTTGCTTGTTGTAGTTATCGTTCAACAATTTCACAGGTTGATTATCCAATTATTTTGGTGGAAATTCAAGCCTTGATTATGTTTTCATTTCAAACAATAAGCTTGTTGATAGCATACATGAATCATTGGATGATATGCCAAATATGGAATACCTTGATATGGCAAGTAATTAGCTAGAGGGAACCATTCCCAAGGATATGGACCAACTAAAGAATATGAAGCAGTTAAATTCATGCTGACCAATGAGAGCAAAGAATCCCTCTGGTATGGGTGCTAAAAAAGACTATCTCGATGTACAAAACTAACAGAATCGAGGAATTCATAACATGTATCTTAGTTTTTTTCTCTAGCTGGAGAAGGAGGTGGCCCTATATCCCTATTCCCTAGCCTTGACTCATTCCCAATTCACATTTTTATGTCCTATCAAAGTTTTTTTTGTGTGACCTTAGACAAGCAACCTACATGGATCTGCTCGAAACAATATTTGGATATGTCCTAGTGGAAAATCATGATTGGTAGGTGAATATGCATCCACATCCGTGACTGGTGATGCTTCAACTCTAGGCAAGGTGTAGGGGGAGTGGAAGTAACTTGGGAGAGGCGAGTATTATTCTGTCAACATTATCTCCCAAGAGGAGCTTGGGAAAGTGTGGTAGGAGCCAAAGACATATTTTTTGGTTGTTCACCTCAACTAACAAACACAACCCCAGGCCACAAAAGATCCACAAATTATTCAATGATGACGATGCTTGGAGTGTGGGTATGTACTTGATCATGTCCACGACCTAGTTTAATTGAATATGCACAATTTTCAAGACACAAATGGGTGCAACTTGTTGGTGCTTCTATTATGCACCTGCACTAAGAATTATATGAAGATGACTACTCCTAGGATTTCTCCTCGTTGTGCACATCAAGATTCACCTATCCTCCTCCATGTTAGTTACACAAGGTAACCAACCTCCTACAATCAAGTTTCACAAGGGAGCAAGAGAAAGTGTATGCATAGGTAATGCTCAAACTCAATTTTTTTTGCAAATTTCATTGTCTTTGGGAATGAGTGAACATATCAAGTTACTAATATCTCCAACTAGTACTATTTATTGAAGTCAAAAGAATCAATTGTCACTATATTTCTCGCCCAACCTGAATATATGCAATTTTATTTTCATTCTTGATAGTGGGAATATGATGTGTTAATCATCAATATCTTGGAGGGTAAGGGAAACAATCATTGATATAAAGACCCTTATGCCAATCAGGGTACACAAATATCTTACTAGGTGGAAGATGCATGCAGGGAATGTGGAGTATGAGGATTTCCTACCAAGTGGAGGATGTATGCATAATGTGGAGGGTGAGGGTTATCATTATGGAATGAGCATAGGAAATCGACACATCAATTAATATGGGTGTTAGTAGTGAATTAATATTGATGTCAGTTGAGGACTTGAGCTTACGGTTTGAATGATATTCGAATATTAGGGTTCCAGTAATCGCTACGTTCCTCAACTGCAATCCTACGATAGTCACTTGATCATGCCTCAGGTTGTCGTTATAGAGAAGGTTGATGGGCTACAAGCCCCCTCCTACAGTGATGTGATAGAAAATGAACCAAAGGGAACCAAGGGCTCTTGGATTCCATTTGAGCCACTGCCACTCCTGAAATATCAACTTTATCATGAAGCGATGAATAAGGGTAAATCCATGGAGGTTGAATCCAAACCCTCCCATCCAAAGGGGGCTAAAAAATGGGAATTGGGTAACTGCATTCATTCAATTCAACTAGAGTTGCAGAATAAACATAATACATGAATGAACACACCTTGATCGACAAATTTCTAGGACTATTGCCATTGGAAAAATATCTGAGCATATGGATCCAAACGTTGCAGAAGACCAAAGGACACTTTGACCTACATCTTCAATCAAAGGTCTTATTCATGACTACATTTCACATATTGGAGGACAAAGAAAGGGTCTTTGAAGGCAGACCATACTTCTTTAATTCAAAAGGCTTATATCTTCACTATTGGATGCAGCGCTTTAGCCCCCAAAAAGAAGATTTCTCATATGTCTCGGTATGGATCTGATTGTACTCTCTCCCACAAGAATTTTGGCTTGTTGAGATTATAGAAGGAATATGCAATACCATGGGTCTATACATCAAAATAATAGAATCCACTTATCAGAGGTGCTACACTTCCTATGCTTGGATCTATGTGTGCATGAACATTTTCAAGCCGCTTCCTGGCTCAGTAACTTTGGAATTTCGATATCTGGAATGGACACAAACCATTGATTATGAGCGCATTCCATTTTGATGCCACAAGTGTCATGAACATGGACATATAATTAGGAATTGCCCCATCAACATCCCCCCAAAATAAGCAAGTGGAGAAACGGAAAATCCCAAAGACGACTTCACTCAAGTACAAGGGAGAAAAATAACAACAAAAAAACAATTATCCCCTGGGGGCCATCAAAATCACCACCAACAAGCAACTAGTTTGAAATATTAAACCAAATACCAGACACTCAAGTAGTGGAAGAGTCGCACACCTATGAAAATATTGAGAATAATTGAGGTAAAGACAAGGTGATTCAAGATCCCATCCTAGAAAAAATACATCCCATTCCATAACCAATTTTACCTAAATAAAATCAACTCATGGAGGATGGAGGAGATACAAAAATGGTATTAGATGAAAATTAATTAGTTGATGTAGATATGGACAAGCTCGAGGAGGCCTACAATAACTAATATCTATATTCAATACCCTTGGAACAACTTCCAAAATTCCACAAAGTCTATTTAAACTCCACGACTGAAGCGACCTCTATATCTAGGGGAATCTTAGGAATTCATCAAAATCCAAGAAACGAAGTCCACAAATCATGAAAGGAAAGTAAAATAAGAGGAACAAAATCCATGCAACAACTCATTCATGAGGTAGGATCCTTCATGATTAATTATGGTCAGATACAGAAGCCCATAGAGGGATTATTTCTTTCCCCACCACCACCCTCCTCATGGAGGACATATCTTGGAATGTAAGAGGCCTAAATGCTAGACCCAAGCAATGGGTTCTCCGGAACAATATATCAACATAAAATTATATTTTTTTATTCCTTCAGGAGAGAAAATGTACTTAATAAACAATTGAGAACACTCTTTCCAAGTGTTGGAGGTCGAGCAACTTCATTTATAACGATTCCATAGGGGCAGATGGAGGCATTGCAATATTTTGGAATATGACCACAACTATAATGGAGAATTTATTTTCAACCACTTGGTTCATTACAACGCAATACACAACCATTAGATCCAACAAGGAAGGAATCATAAAAAATGTACATGGACCACAGTCGGCTCAGGAAAAGAAGGCATTCCTCAAAATCCTGCGAAGTCTGAATATCATTGTTGGAAACTAATTTTGGATTCTAGGGGTATGTTTCAACATAATAGTCTCTCTGGATGAAAAATGAGGGAGAATTAGAATATTAGATAATTACAACAATGGATTCCAAAAGGTAATTGAGGATATGCATCTGGTCGATCTAAATACAATTAATGGAGTCTATACTTGGTCCAATAAATAGTCTGGTTCACATCAGGTCACCTACAAGATAGATAGGTTCCTCATTTTAAAATCACAAATGATGGAAGGCTCATTACTAGAAGTAATAATTCTTCCATGCTCATGTTCATACCATTGGCCGATTCAACTTTGGATAGATGTATCAAATTCCTCGTGTAGTAAACCTTTCATATTCAAAAAGTTTTGGTTAACCCACCTCGACTTCCAAATAAATTCCTCGTCTTGGTGTGAAGGGTTTGTTATCTCACACGGTACCTTCATTTACAAATTCCATCAAAATTTAAAGAACTTGAAATAGAAGAGAAAATAATGGAACAAAATTATGTTTAGAAATGCATTTCAGGCCCAAATATCCCTGATGTAGCGTATGGAAGAAGTATATAAAAAAATCATTACCAAAGGAAGCTCATAATCTCTTTAAGTGGAGTAACAAATCTTAAAGAAACAACTACAAGAGAGGTATTCCCAAGAGGAAATTCTATGGTTCCTAAAATCCAAAGTAAAATAGCTTAAAGAAGGAGATAAGAACACAAATTTCTTCCAAGGATCCATGATCTAGAGAAGGCATAACAAGAGAATTACAAGGCTACATAATGAATAGGGTCAAAACATCATGGGCCATGAGGGAATGGAACAAGAACCATTCAACCACTTCAAGGACCTTCTCTCCGAACGATGTCTCGACCGCTCAACACCAATTCACAAAATAACTCAACATATACCCTCCCTAATCACCGCAAAACAAAATGAAGTTCTGATAAGACCAATATCAATTGAAGAAGTGGATCAAGCCATACAAGACATGTCAACATGGAAATCTCATGGACCAGATGACTTCACTATGTATTTCTTTCACTATTGTTGGTCAATGATATGAGAAGAAGTTTGGAAACTTGCAGAATATTCAAGAGTCAAACAAGGATTCATTCCAACTCTCAACACCACATTCCTTTCTTTGATTACCAAGGAGGAGGAAGCCACCAATCCAAATCAATTTCAGCCCATTTCTCTTTACAAAGTCATCTACAAGATTATTACTAAGTTAATGTCTCTTCGTCTCAATCCCATCCTTCCTTTCATTATTTCCAAAGAGTAAACATGATATGTTGAAGGTCAATAGTATTATTATAGAACATTAAGTGATTCATTCTTTAAAAACCACCAAAACACTTGGGATTATTATTAAGCTTGATCTCTCTAAGGATTTCAACAAACTCAGTTGGTAATACATGCAATCCCTCCTTACTGTCGTTGACTTTAGTAGTGAATGGATTGATCGGATCCTTAACCTTACATCCTTTTCATTTTTATCTATCCTTATGAATGGCATTCGATAAAAAAACTTTCCTCCATCCAAAGGCATCAGACAAGGTGACCCTCTTTCCCCTTTCATTTTTGTCATCTTGGCGGAAGGATTACTTGTTGTTATATCAAAGCCTCCATTGTTCATGACACTCTTCAGGGTATAACCTTGCATGAAATTCACCCAACTGTATCTCACAGTCAGTTTGTGGATGACACCATGATGACGGGGTCCCCAACAACAAAAGAATCCAAAAACATAAAAAACATTCTCAAGGATTTTTGTGATGCCTCACGCATTTCCATCAACCAAAAAAAATCACAAATTTTCTTATTTAATACCCCTATGGCCATCCAAAATCACATTACTCACCTTCTTGGCTTCTCTTGGATTTCTCTTTCTTCCAATTACATGGGTGTACCTCTGATTGATAATATACTTATGAACAAATCTTGGGAATCTCTCCTCAATTCCTTGCACAATTGACTCAAATCATGGACCTTTAGATCCCTCAACCTAGATGGGAGACTAGTGCTTCTTAAATCTATTCTCCAAGCCATTCTTGTATATCTATTCTCATCTTTCTTAGCCCCTAAAGTAGTATTGAAAACCATTCAAAGTATACAAAGATTTTTTCTCAAGCAGGGAAACAATGAGAAGAAGAAATTGGCCCTGGTTGGTTGGGAAAAGATCTGTAAACATAATATCTTAGGTGGTATTGGTCTTAAATATACTTGTATTCTCAATGAATTAATGCGAGCCAAGACATGGCGGTGCTGGCTAAAGCACCCAAAAGACCTTTGGGCCCGTTTCTGGAGAAAAACATATATGCCAAATACAAAGGAAGAAAATATCATAAGATGGAATGCCCAAATAATTTGATCCTCAATTTATAATGCATCCTGGAAGAATCACAGTATTGGTCAAGGCCACTCTTTCTAGGAACTATGAGGGAGTCATGATTCCTTCTTTTGGTCTGAATCTTGGTAGTATATGCCACCCCTCTCGCAAGAGAACACTCTACAGAACATGCACACCCTTATTCAAATAATGAAAGACTATGAGTGGTAGGCCTTTGGAAAGCACCAGAGGATTCTCAATCATGGAGATAATCGAAATCAAATCATACAAACCTTCAAATCCCCGTAGATTGTGATCTTACCCCTTGGAAAAATGAAGTGGATCTCAAGAAGATTTGATTCTGGCTTGGACTAGATATTCTTCGATGGGGTCATTCTCCACAGGGGACCTTCTCAATAAAATAAGCATATTCCATCAAATATCAATTCCATGTTCATCCCAAGGAGTGAATATGGTGCACCATCTGGAAATCAAATCTGTGGCCCAAAGTATGCACCTTTATTTGGCTCTCAATTCAGAACTGCCTCCTCACTCGGGATAACCTTCTAAAAAGAGGCTTTGTTGGACCTTAAATATGCCCTCTCTATTCTCAACATGAAGAAACTGTAGATTGTATTCTCAATCCATTCTTATATATATTAGGAATATGGGATCAATTTTCTCAAACCATGAGAAAAAATAATAGAAATAATGGCAGCATATCCACTGTAATTGAGGAATGGTGACCCACCACTTACAAAAATCCTATCATAAATAGAATTTATAAGCTTCTTCCAGGTTTCATGGTATGGAAAATATACAAGGAGTGAAAAAGGAGGATCTTCCACTCAAATCAAGCACCGACATAGCTCACTTGGTAAAAAATCCAAACAAAATTCAGGAAACTATCAGATCTAAAAAATGGCCAGGAGGCGATATGGACCATGATCTACAAGAACAACTTATCCTATCTCACTGACATATCAATATAAAAATCTTTGTTTCTATTGATCATGTCCATCCTCATCAAGTCCCGTTACATGGAAAATACCTCCCTTAGGCTTTCCGAAGAGGAATTTTGATGGTGCTTCAAAAGGGAATATGTTCCATGTGGGATATGGAGTATTCTTTCGAGACAATGAGGGAAAAATTCATAACATCCTCACCGAAGATATTGGTCATGATTCTAACAACTCAATGGATCTATGGGGTATCCTTAAAGGAATCTAAGAGGCCTCACTCCTAGGATACAATAAACTTATAGAAGAGGGGGATTCAAAAATCATCATAAAATTTATTTCTAAACTTGTCAATCGTTCTAAAACTGCAAAATATCACCCAATTGGAGATTGTTAAGACAAATAGAACTTCTCAAAGATATACTTCTCCCCAACATAGTTTGTATCCCTTCACATGTCCGGAGAGAGGCTAAAAATATTACAGATAAACTAGCCAACGTGAGAGTCGAGTGTCAAGGGAAAGAGAGATTTTAACAACCAACATCATCCCACTCCCCCACTTCTCTGTGAATGCATAGAAATAAAACAAAAGGAATGCCTCCCCTTGGATGGGGTGTCACACCCACATGCATGAGCATGAGTCAACAAAAGGTTCAAGGTGCCATCTGGTGTAGTGTGAGATTTCTTTACCTAGTGGATTTTAATGGCACAACTCCCCTTCGAGTTCATACCTCGCGAAAATTCCTTCTAGTCGATACGATGGCTGTCTAAAATCCCTCCACTGGTACTACTGACATGTAGGAAAGTAATGCAACAATTATGGATTTTTTCATTGTAGGAGTTATGGGTCACTTGACGAAATAATATTATGAGTGTGTCTCTCAATGTAAATGTTGTTTCAAGGTTCCCTATTTTATTACTCTGTCAATGCGTATAGGGAGGATTTATCTCGTCTTTCCTAAAAGGATTTGGATCCATTGTGGCTCAAAGATTTGGCGTTGCCCTGTTACACACTTCTCCTTTGTTATCAATATATCTCGAGAGCGAGCTTGCTCCAAATGAGATATTAGTTTCTCTCGTGGGCTCTATTCCAGGCATTGATATCCATCCTCCTCCTCAACTAGCATACACTCTATTGGATTATTGAGAGGGGGGTGAATCAATAATAAAGATTTTTAATCATTTTACCCACATTATATAAGTGTTGTTTATATTTATTACCAATATACCATTTTCATTCAACAAATGCAGAGCAAATAAACTATGAACAAAGAAAAATCATACACATACATGCTATACTATAATTTTTATGTGGAAATCCAATGCAGGAAAAAACCACGATTTTTTTTTTCTTCTATGTCTTTAAGAATTACATTCATTTGAAGAACCAAATTCCTTTGTTCTTCATATTCTTTTGGAAGGAGGCTCCGACCCCCTATATTTTCAGGCTACAACATGAGGGACACTACAACTCCCCAATTCTTTGGCTACAACTAGAAGGAGGCTATAACCCCCTATGTTCTCAGGCTACAACCCCCTATGTTCTCCGACTACAACCACATATCCTTTCCCCATCCTTCCACCCTGAAATATAAGTTTCAAATAAATGATGAAATCATTTCCACATTGTCACTATGAGATATACTACTGTAAACCTGTACCAACCTGTTCCAACAACCTATAACCAACCTGAGCCACTGACTTGTAGCCAACCTGTACATGTACTCATCCAATACCAACAAAACCAATAGGTATGCGACCTATTTGTGTTGTTGCTCACGTATGTACATTCCTTTTCTATATTGTAATCTGCATACGTATGCGACATTTATATACTGCAGCCGACACACACTTTTTTAAATATAGGGTTTTCACCTTTTATGAAACTTCAAACACTTTGTTGTGTCTATCACATCAACCTGCAACTTGTCACTATGTCTTATATGTAGCTATTCCCTATTCATACATCATATTATATATCCATTAACCAAGTGCATCTATGTATCTCAAGTCATGTGCCATACATGTGTGTACAATCATGAACAACTTTAATAACCCTTACATGGACTAGACATCAAACCCTTACTGATATGCATCCTCAAAATTCACAAACAACTTCAAAACCACTTCACAACCAAAAATACCTCAACCATGTACCAAGAAATAATAGCTATGTCTCAACACTTAAACCAACAATATGTACCAATGAATAAGACCAATATTACAATGTTGTATTTCTATAGATCTAGCTCATACCATATGTGCCATACAACTAAAAACCTCTCTAGGGAAAATCCTCAAACCCCATAACCATATCTCATGTAAAAAACAATATCCAACTATATATAGAAATAGGACATACCTTTTGACCCTGTAGATAGATTTGTTGTACCTGATCACTATAGACCTTCTTGTGAGCTTGCTTTCAAAATCTAGATACTAGAAATATTCATCTCCTCAAGCTTTCATGGATTTTTCAATTGTACACGACCTTTTTTTTTCAACATGCGTATGTAAGTGCCTTGTTCTCCTTCAACCCACATATGTACGTTCCTTACTCCACTGTAGCCCATGTACACCTCAAAAACTTGGTTTTTTTTTCTAGTAATTCTATAATTATGAAAATTTCACTGTCAACCCTTCATGCTACTTCAGACTTGCGTAACTTCAGATGTATCAATGAGTACCTAAAATAAACCTTACATAATAATAGATATTCAAGGTGCTCAATAGGTGCTAATAGGAGAACCTTTCTCTCTTATTTATACTCTCCAAGTAGCTTGCTCTAGGGGTTACCTTCTAACCAACTTAACTCAACTTCCTTCTTTTAGGGATAACCCACTTCTAACCACTTGTCCACTTATAACCACTTTATCTACAAATAGTAAACTCTCCACTTCTAGTTGCAAGTAATTTATTTTTAATTATTTTCTTATTGCAACAACTTAACACATGATTAACTCCGCGTTTCACCCACTTTGAATAGTCAACTTCTTCTAGGGGTTTATAGAATAATTTGACTTCTTTTACCTTCTAAGGGATTCTAGATAACTCAAGAGGGTTCTCCAACTTCACAAGGCCATAACTCTCTAACCGTGAGGATTTATGTGTTGTTCCACATATCACTGGAAATGGCATGACATTTACTATCCATATATGATAGTCTTACCTAAAAATACACTAATTTTCATACCTTTATACCTCAAACAATATTGAGTCCTTTAACCATAGTGTTGGGGCTACCAGAATTTTCTACCAGACTTGACTCAAGGGTTGATATCAATGAAAACCAACCTGATTAATCAATAATATTCCCCTTTGGCATTGATGTCAACACTCTGATGCAACAGTAAAGTCTTATTGATCATGCTCCCCCTTGTGACCATCGCTACCCTTGGAAACATGCCTCTGTTCTCTCTCTCCAAGAATCTAACTCTCTATCCATGCATCTGATGAATATCTCCCCCTTTGAAATTAATGGAAAAGGTAACTTCCCATCGGGGCTGCTCCCCCTAACTAAGATGTCCTTGGGGATGCTCCCCCTAACTGAAATATCCATGAAATTTCTCCCCCAAACTGAACTGTCATGTTTATGGTGCTTCCTCATGTAAATATAAGACATATAAGAATAGCATTCAAAATTCATTTCGGGGTAGAAACTATGTCAAGTTTCTGATGAATATACTCAAAGGATTCCCTTGGAAGTGATTTTGTAAATATATCTACAATCTGTTATTTGGTGGAAACATACTCAACCCAAATGTTCTTCTCTCCAACCTGTTCCCATAAAAAATGATACTTGACTGGAATGTGCTTCGTCTTGGAGTGCATCACTGGATTCTTTGAGATATTGATGACACTTGTGTTATCACAATATATCAAAATGGGCTCATCATACTCAACCTCTATATCTGTCAAAGTTTGTTTCATCCATAGAATATATGTACAACATGTTGCTACTATAAGATACTCTGGTTCAGATGTAGACTAAGATATTGATGATTGTTTATTTCTTAGCCAAGTTACCAAAAACTCACCCAAGTAGAATGATTCTCCACTTGTACTTCTTCGATCATCAATGCAACCTTTCCAATCTGCATCTGTGTAGGCAATACATGATAGATACTTTCCTTTTGGATACCATAATCCAAACTCTTATGTACCCTTGAGAAATATGAATATCCTTTTTACTGATAGAACATGTGATTCATTTGGTTCTGCTTAAAATCATGCCACATGTCCAACTGCCTGCATTACATCTAGTTTGGATGTTGTCACATAAAGTAAGTTTCCAATCATTGACCTATACTTCCTATGATTTGTAGCCTTTGCATCATCATCTTTACTTAACTTGCAATTGATTTTCATAGGAGTATTGACTCGTTTTCAATCTTTCATTCTGAACCTCATTGGAATTTATCTAATATACCTGGTTTGAGAAATAAAAATTCCTTGGTTTCTTTGACATATCTGAAGACCCAGAAAGAAGGATAGTTCTCCAACTAATGGAATTTCAAATTCATTTTGCATATCCTTTGCAAATTTCTTCCTCAACCTATCATCATCATTTCCAAAACTAATATCATCCACATAAACTTGAATTAATAAATTACTATCTTGAGTTACCTTTATGTAGAGGTTATTATCTACATTTCCTTTCCTGAACCTGTGTTGCTGTAAATATCTATCTAGTATGGAGTACCATGCTTTGGGGGCCTGTTTGATACCATACAAGGTCTTCTTCAATATGAAAACACAATTTTCATTCTCTCACATCTAAAATCCTTCTGGTTTCTCAATGTAGACTTCTTCTTCTAGATCCCCATCCAGGAAGGATGATTTCACATCCATCTGATACACTTTAATTTTATTGGAGCATGCATAAGAGATGATCAATCTGATCTCTTCCATTCTGGAAACTGGAGAAAATGACTCTTCAAAGTCTATACCTTCAACCTAAGCGTATCCTTTACATATCAATCTACCTTTGTTCCTGGTAACATGTCCATCTTCATTCAATTTGTTTCTGAAAACCCACTTTGTGTTGATCACATTCTTGTACCTTGTCCTTGGAACCAATTCCAAAGCGTCATTCTTCTCTATCTTATCCAAATCTTCATCCATGGATTTTATATAGAATTCATCCTTTCTGGATTCTTCAAAGCTTCTTCGCTCAATTGAAGATAAGACTGCTAGGTTCAGTTGTTCTGGTGAAAAAATTCTTCTTCTAGTCTCAACTCCTGCATCTTTGTTCCCGATAATATGATCTAATGGATGATTCTTCTGTATTCGTTTTCTAGGTGTATTTGGAGGTACTTAATGTTCTTTCTCTTCTATTTCTAACTGATCTTCTTCATCTTCCCCTTCTTCTAATTATTCATCCTTTGGTTCTTCTTCGTGAACCTGTTCCATTGGCTCCTTTTCTTCTTCCTCTATTTTCCATCCACTTGTCTCATCAACTGTCACATTGATGCTTTACACAATTTTGTTGAGCCTTAGATTGAAACATTTGTATTCTTTGCTTGTAATCGAATATCCAACAAGTATTCCCTTGTCCACAGAAGAATCAAACTTTCCCATTCTACCATATTCTCTTTTGATGTAGCATTTTCTTCCAAAAACTCTGAAGTGCTTCACTTTGTTGGTCTTCCTTTTCATAGCTCATAGGGAGTTTTATCACTATTTTTTCTGAGAATTACTCTATTTTCAATGTGAAAAGTTGTATGCACTTCATGTTCCCAAAATCCATCTATCAACTTGGAATCCATTAACATAGTTTGAGCCATTTTTTGTACTATCATGTTTTTCCTTTCGACAACTCCATTCTATTAAGGTGTCCTAACAACGAATAATTTCTTTTTTATTCCATGCTTTCTACAGAAATCCATAAATTCCTTTGAATTAAAATCTCCTCCATTATCAGAGCTCAGACACTTTATTTTTGAATCCATTTCATTTTCAACCATTTCCTTGTATATCTTGAAGTTATCGAATTCTAATGACTTCTTCCTAAAAAAATAAACTGCAGTCATCCTTGTATAATCATCAACCATAACATAAAATATTTATCAACTTTTAAACCCTTTGTTTTAGTTGGTCCAACTAGATCAGTATGCACAATTTCCAGCAGTCTTGTTGGAGATTATTCCTTTAATTTGAACTTGGTCTTTGTTTACTTTCCTTGTTGACAATGCTTGCATAATGTGTTGATTATCTTCGTGATCTGGGGAATTTCTCTGACTGCTTCCTTTTTTCTGAATTTGACAAGGTTACCAAATTTTATGTGACCCATTCTTCTATTCCATAGCCAAACTTCATCTTCCTTTCCTAGAAAACATTTTTCATTTCCAATTTCACTTAATACATATATGTTGCTTGAAGTTCTTACAATCGTTGCAACTAATCTGCTTGAAACTACTTTTTTTTATCTCACACTTCTATGAATCAAACACAAGTTTGTGACCTTGGTCATACATTTGACTTACACTTAGAATATTATGTTTCATATCTTCCACTAGTAGAACATTTTCTACCTTGGTATCCTTGTTTCCAATTTTGACTATGCCTCTTCCAATGCTTCTAGCTGAGTCGTCATTTCCAAAGGAGACCGATCCATCTCTTTCCTTTCTCAAGGTTAGAAACATGTCCTCATCACTTGTCATGTGCTTTGAGAAATGACTTTCAACATACCAACCACATTTATTGTGTTTATCTTGTAGAGTGAGTGTGCATTCTTCATTGTTGTTTTTGTTTCTTCTATTTGCTCCGCAATTTACAACTTTATGTCCAAAATTATTACATGAATAACATAAAACAAAAAAAATAGTTTGATACCTGGGAGTTGAATATATTTTGAAAGGAGTTACTCTTCTAAATCCTTCTTCTTGAGGCTTGTTTGTTTCTGATTTTTGTTGATCCTGAAATATGAATCTTCTGGGTGGAGGAGTGTCCCTGTGATCTTCCTTGTAAAAATTATTGTCTTCTCTGGTTGTCTCTGCATAGCTTCTTGGATTTGTTTCTTGATCTATTTTTTTGGAGCTTGATCCCTTTCTTTTTGATTCTATCCAAGTTCGGACTTGTCATGATTTGGTCTTTGACTATTAATAGTGTTATCCAAAACTTTAGAATTATTCTGCATTTTTTTCTTTTGAAGATCTTTTCTCAATGTGACAATCTCTGCTTCCAAATTTCCAATGATCTCGTCTCTTTCTTCTAATCGTTACTTGAGTGCTTCTTCAATTATTGTGTCTTCTTCAACTTGAATTTTTAACTTAATGATCATTTGTTCTAGTTCTTCAGAGTTGGAACTTTGAGATTCCTCTTTTATTTTTAGTTCTTCCTGTAGTGATTTGTTTTTCTTATTTTCCATTTTTATAAATTTCTATGGCACTCATCAATTCTTATCTGTAATCAACTTTTTCCTATTCATATTCTTCTTCGATGCCTTCTTCATAGAAGTATTATATCTCCATGAATAGAACCCCTTATGTCTCACTTCCATTGTCTTCATCTTCGTCCGATGAGGTGCTATCTTCTTTTGTGCCAAAGCTTTTCTTGAAGAATTTATTTTTGGTTTTATTTCCTTTGTACATTTGTTTTCTATTTGAATCATCTTCTTCTTTTCTTTTATTTTTCTTATGGGGACATTTTTTAGAAAAATGACCAATACCATAACAATTAAAACAAATCAATGGAATCTTACCTCTATATTTTCTACCGGTTCTCTTTTTCAATCTTCTAACGAAGTTGGATACTTCTTCATTGTCTTCTGAGATGTCATTGTTGTTTCTATCTTCTATTTTCTTTTTCTTTGACTTCTTGGATGCTTTGAATGCTTCTTATTTTGTAATTGGATTCTCCTATTTAGTTCTCATTTCATAGGCTATGAAAATTTCATGTAGTTCATCCATCCTTATTGAATCCATATCTGTTCTTTCTTCCAATGTTGCAATATTAAGATCAAATATTATTGGAAGAGATCTTAGTACCTTTTAAACAATTACAGATTTATCAATTTCTTTTCCCAATCCCCTAACTGCATTCATTGTTTCATCAACTCGTAAGAAGTAAGCTACACTATTTTTTATCTTCCTTCATCTCCAACTATTCAAATTGACCTCTGTAAGTTTGAATCTTTGTTGCCTTGAATTTTTCATCTCATTCATAAACAGTCTGAAGTTTTTCCCAAATCTCCTTTGTGGAGCTGCAATGCATAACTTTGACATATACTGAAACAACCAGACCATTCAGAAATGCATTTTTTGATTTTGAATTATTTAGACTGAGTTTCCTTCCATTTTCATTTGTTGGAAGAACGAATGGTTATTTATATCCATCCACAACTGATTGTCAAACCTCAAATCATTATGTTTGTACATATGTTTTCATCCCTCTGCTACATAATACATAACTTTTTCTATCAAACAGTGGTATTCCATTTATATATATATTGTTGCTCTCCATGATCTACCTTTCAGTGGTTAAAATGGTTTCTGAAGGAACCTGCTATGATACCAATTGTTGGATTACTGAGAGGGGGGTGATTCAATAATAGAGCAATTTAATCATTTTAACCACGATATATAAGTGATGTTTATCCTTATTATCAATATGTCAGTTTCATTAAACAAGTGCAGAGTAAATAAACCATGAACAATGAACAATCATACACATACACAGTACACCCAAAGTTTTACGTGGAAACCCAATGGGAGAGAAAACCACATAATGTTTTTTCTTATATGTCTTTAATAATTACATTCATTGGAAGCACCAAATTCCTTTGTTCTCCAGATGCAACTGGAAGGAGGCTCTGACCCCCTATATTTTCATGCTACAACCTGAGGGAAAGTCCAACTCCCCAATTTTGTGGCTACAACCAGAAGGAGACTACAACCCCCTATGTTCTCCAGCTACAACTAGAAGGTGGCTACAACCATTTATCATTGCCCCGTCCTACCACCCTAAAATAAAAATGTCAAATAGATGATGAAACCACTGCCACACTGTCACTGTGAGATATACCACTGTAAACCTGTACTAACCTATGCCAACAACTTGTAACAAACCTGGGCCACTGACCTGTAACCAACCTGTACCTGTACTCAACAGGTACATGACTTGTCTGTGCTGCATCTTGTGTATGTATGCACCATTTCTGTATTGCAGCCTATGTATGCACACATCCTTTGTATATTGCAGTTTTGTAACATCCTGTTGTACTGAGCACAATTATATTGACTTATTCTTTGAGGACACTTGCATGCAAGTGATTTGGTTATGGTACATTATGATTTCTTATGATTTATATATGATGATGATGATGATGATGTATTGTGATTCATTGTTACTTTAAGATATATATGTATTGACAGATATTATTGACAAGTTCTCGTGAGTGTGCATGACACATGACATGTTATGGATGTTGATGGCATCAATGGACTTCCTTGGACTCCAGAATGAATCAGGGACTAGATTGTATTTTTTTGAGTATTTCATTTTATGCACATGTGATATATGATTGATTACAATATGATTTATGTATATGGATTATTGACATTGCTTTTGTCAGTGGATGTAGGCTTGACGATGCTTGCTAATCCGACTCACAAGTAAAGGGGTGTAACGACCCTAATTGGATAAATGATTAAAGATTACAAAGTAAAATTAATTAAGGAAAATAATTGTGGTTAACTAAGTAATAATATAACTACAGATCACATTTAATGACCTGAGAAATAGATTTAAGAAATCAATGAAAAATGTTATAAAAATCGTTGCGTATGCAGAGAGGGAGCTATGAATCCTGAGAAGATAAAACATTTAAGGGGGGATAAAGGACAGGCACGGAGGGTGGTTGGAGGAGTAACTGCATGAGTCGGCAAAGGAGGAATAAGGGAAGGGGAAGGTTGAGGGGAGGATTCATTCGACACGGGAGGGATTTTCTGAGGACTATGACATGTGCTGTGAGCACAGTAGTTCTGGACTATGGCTTTGATCAGGGAGGCACCGAGTTGCTGGAGGTTTTGGGCACGAAGGGCTAGGATATCCGTAGATATCCTAGAGCTAGGTAGATTTCCTAGTTGGTAGGGAGAACAGTAGTTTTGGGTAGTTATTTTCTTGTTTGTGGCAGGATTGATCTGGGTATCAGACAGCAGGAAGGCAGTAGCAAGGCAAAGAGGCAACATAAATTAGCATCAGAACCAAGTACTTATTAAGTTGTGTATTTATTTCATTCTGCCATGAAATCAGTATGTATTGATAAATCTAAGATACTGATGTTGATGTTATGAAAATCAATATTATGTTATGAAATTATTGTTTCAGTTTACGAAATAAATTGCTTATGAAACTTAATGATGTTTAGAAATATTTGGTTGTTACATATGGTATCAGAGCGTCTTAGTTCGAAATCTGGGCCTACGGGCCAAAACCCGAGTGTTAACTCCAGCCACGCTTCAACTACAAACAAAAACGTTCAGTCTGACCCAGTACGACTGATACAGTATCCAAAAATATACTCAGGTAGTACCCCTAAGTTATCCAAGCAAATGATTTCATAGATATATCACAAGTAACCACAGTAAGCAATACCCTTTAACTGGATCATGTATGGTCATTACAGTTTTAGTCTGAATATTTAAAGGAATGCCTTTAAATAGTGGCAGGAAACCGAATAGTTGGAAGGATCACTTCCCACAAAATGGCTACCCTTAAAGCAGCCTGAATAAAGCTATTAAGCACGAAAAACAGAGATGATAACTTAATTGTATTTGAGCAATACTTGTCAATGAAGTTCGGGTAATATAGACACCTGAAATCGATGAAATGTCGAGGGAAGCTTCTATTGAAGGCTTGAAGTTGGAAAAATTTAATAACTACATGAAGTACACTGAATAAAATGCAAGACGATATTTGCAAGACCTGGGAAAGGCCTACTTCATCTCGAACTTACCTAAAATAGGAACTGTGAATGCGCAGCAGGAAATAGGAAAATTTTGAAGACTAGTATCGTGCAGGAAGTGTGTAAACTACTTGCCTATATTAGCCTCAGTGAATTTTAAAAAATGAAAAATCTCAGGAACTATAGACCCATACAAATTTTAACCTTGCCAAGAAAGCAATTTTAACACTACGTAATGTTTCATGCAACTAATCGATTATCCCGAAGGAGAGCTGTCTATTACACGGGAAAACGGACCTGAGCCGTCAGATCTCGGGAAAAATCCCGTCAGCCGTTAGATCTCGAGGAGTTGCGTAAGGTTTAAGTCCTAGTGTGCAGAGGAGGAGCTACCGGGATATCAGAGTCATCAAGGTTTTGTTGAGTCAGAGAATCGGGACTTTGTGGTTCTCGAAATCCCGAGAACGGATCCCAGCCATTGATCTTTGCAGGGACACGTGTCAACATTCTGGGAGGTATCGATATTTTACCCATCGAGAATTTCAGGGGTATAGAACCATTGCGTTAAGGAATCGCGATACGTGATTTCCCGATACACTCAGAGCCGTCCATCTGTGGGACAGGTGGCAACCATCGAGAGTCATCGACGTTTGAGCCATCGGGACTCACACAGATAAGTGTTTTAGAGTCGGCGATTGGCAAACTCCAAGACTTAACCTAGATCGTCCATTCATTTCGAGGATGCGTGTCACGGATCCGAAGAGAGTCGGGGATCGAGGAATCGGGAATTCCGTGGACATAGGCACATTGCTATTGGAAACCCCAAAACCGCGATGGGATCTAGATCATCCAATTGGCATGGGACATGTGGTGGATATCATGCGAGAGTCAGGATATTAGCCATCGGGAAATCGAAGTTCTCGAGGTCATGAGAACTGGGACCTTAAAAGTCTCGAAATCTCGAGAATCAATCTGAGCCGTCCATCCGAGGGATAGGTGTCGGATATCCGGAGTGGGTCGGAATATTAGCCATCGGGAAATCGACATTCCCGTGGACAAGTGATTGGGGAAATCCAAGTGAAAACCCCGACGAGATTTGAACCGTCCGTTCACACGGGACAAGTGTCAGGGATCAGACGAAAGTCACAGATCGGGAAATCGGAGTTCCTGAGGACAAGGAATTCAGGACATCGTAAGTCCCAAAATCTCGGAGGAATCGGGACCGTCCGTCTGCATTGACAGGTGGCAAAGGATCGGGCGCCGTCGAAGTTTTGTTCATTGGAGAATCGGGGATTCCGGTGACAAGCAGTTTATGCATTGAGAATTCACGATTCGTGAAAACCCCAATCAGTGGAGGCCAGCTGTTAGCGTAACGGAGCGTTGAGAACAACGACGTAGTGGGGGCCAAATGTCAAAGCGTAACAGGGCGTCGGGAATTGGACGATCGGGAATCCCGTGGGTGTATGCATCGAGGCATCACAAACCCCGTAGCCTCGACGGGTTAAGGTAAGAGGTCACGGGGTGACGGTGATGCCGTCCAGTGCTAAGCCAGAAGGGCTAGTGCGATCAAAGGCGTGTCGTGATTCAGGGAATCGTGAGTCTTGGATACATGCGCACTTTGACATGGGAAACCCCGTAGCCCCGATGGAGGTTTGACTACGGTCACATCGAGTTAGGTCATATGGACCAGAGCCTAGCCAGGAGGAGTTAAGGGCAAAGGACTCATCGGGAAATTAGAACCTAAAATCCCGACAAGGAGGTAAAGAGCTGTGGTCACAAGGCGAGGTCGTGTCGATCACGAGCATAGCTTAAGGGGCTAAGGTGCTAGGAGCTCATCGGGGATCAGGGGATTGAGAATCCTAAGGACGTGCATGCGTTGACATCGCAAATGACGAAACCCCAAATCTCGATAAGGCAATACAAGGCCACGGTCACGGAGGCAGGTCATATGGACTAAGATCGTAGTGAGGGGGATAACGAAGAAAAGAACCCATCGGGAAAGTTGAGCACAAAATCCTGATAGGAAGGTATATGGTAACGGTCTTGTGAACGCGGTCATATAGACCAAGGTATAACCAGTAGGGGCTAGCTCATAGAGAAATATCATCGCGAATCGGGGATTGGAGAGGTGAGGAATTTACGACAGCAAAAAGTCCGAAACCCTGAATCCCGATATAGAGTCGGGGATAAGTCACGGTAGGTGCAGAGACCGTGCAGAGAAGAAAAAGGACCTGTGGATTTGGGGCATTCGATAGTGAATTCCAGAGTAAATCCAAAGAGCCACTTAGGCTCAGTTGATGAAATTGAACAATCCTGTTTACCCATAAAATTATATATATATATATATATATATATATATATATATATATATATATATATATATATATATAT